>JAKSZU010000003.1:226301463-226571463 GCA_026018925.1 Tupaia tana
ATATGACCCAGTAATCTAGCCATTGGGTATATACCCAAAATATAAGAAACCACTAACTTAGAGAAACATTTACACATTCATATTTATTACAGTATTATTCACAATGGAAAAGCCATGCAATTTTTTTGTTTCTGATTTAGGTAAGGATGTGAGTTGTTTTTCTAGGCAGTGGCTCACTGATTGGAGTAACCCTTGTGTAATCAGGGAAGACTGTGGGCTTAATAGAGCAGATGCTTTGCACGGTACAGGGAGCCACCTGGGAAGAGTTTACACTTAGAAAGGAGGAACAATAAGTTCACATGATTTCTTTGCAGTTGGCAATCTCAAGAGAAAAAGCTTCATGCAGAATTTTTTAACCTAACTCTTAATCATGGGTCGTGATAGACACAGACAAAGGTATAGCCTTTTGCCTGGGAGAGAGGAGGCTGCTTTCACAGAAGCACTGACTGAAGGTTCTCACAACCCAGTTCTATCGGCCTCTTGACAGCCCTAGTAATTGGTTTGCTGACCCACCTGAAGTCTTTTCAAGTGATAGTGAGTACAAGGATAGTACTGACCAGGCCTTTCTTCAGGATCCCTACAGGAAGAGCAAAGCAATATGATGTGTGTGCTTATCGAGTCATTAACATTCAAATTAATATTTATTAATTTATTATTAAACCTCATATTTATTAAATCTCTAGCAGGAGTTGGGTTTTCTAAAATGTGCTGAGGTCATAACAACGCGGACCTTGTTCTTGGGAGGTTTTCGATGAACACGGAAAGAGAAATGTTGACATGTGTGTGGGGTGCAATGGAGAGCCAGAGGAGGGTGGATCACGATGGAGATGCCCCAGAAGAGCCACGCTGTGAGACACGGGCCACATTTTCTGGTTCCTAGAGTGAAGGCTGGTCCGGGGCAACAGTAGTCTCCTGTATGTGCACGCTGGATGATGCTGGCGCTGAGAGGACATTGTTTTAGCCATGGATACCATGACTTGAGTCTAGGAACTCATTCAACAAGTGCTGTGCATGTATTCTTAGAACAAAGAATACATTATTTGATGTCACAATAAAAGAACTGTATATGTAAAAGCTGACTTCTCAGGAGTACCCCAAATGTATATCATAATGGGATTTGGTTCCAATTAATAATAGTTAAAATAAATTTGCTGAAAACCCAGGTACATCTTACCTTCTGACATTGTCTCTAATCATAAGTCCCATAATGACTGGTAGGATCCATATTTGAGTATGGAACTGTCTACACACGGCAACATTATCTGCATGCAGGAGAGGGGATGCAAAGATGGGAAATAGCCCCTAAAGTTTTATTTACTTTTTTTCTGTAAAGGTGTATGTTCTGTCCAGAAACAGATGAGATAAAGTGAAGGTGAGAAAGTATCCTCCCCACTCCAGAGAGAGAGAGATGGCCATGCCACAATCTCTTCTCCTTCATTCTCTGTTCAGGATTTGGGGCATGCACGCACATGAACTCAGTGTGTTTTCAGACTGCTGGATCCAGGACTTGAACTACAAAATCAGCTATGTGGTATCCAGCCCCCTCAACCACCATGCCACCAGCTGGCTCACTACTGCAGTCTTAAAGCCAGGAACTTGAGGCCTTGGGAGACAGAGCAGATGTGGGAAAAGAGGCAAAAACCAAAAAACAAAACATAAAACCTTGATGAGGAACTGGGCACCTGTAAAGGAATAAACCTATCCAAGAAGGTACCGTGAGTGTCAGAGCCCCCAGACAAATTCTCTGGGACCTCTGTTCTTGGTAGCATTTTATTGAACCTCGCTACCTGCAGAGGCTTTGCTTGCAGCAGCTAACAGGTAATGCTGCATTCTGGTAGTGATTGTTTACCACGTTCTAACACCTGGGCAAGAAATTACAAAGAAGGAAAAGCTGGTGCTTTTAGTGACCATTCCAGTTTGCTGTAACTAAAGATATGGTCTACCCACTAGAAAAAATATATTATGCTAAAAAAGCAAAAATCACTTATGCAAAATATTAATAGTTGGACTTAAAAGTCTTATTTACAATTTTAACCCTTTCGGAATTGACAGTGCTGATCACGGAGCAAAGAGAATGCTTGTGGCACCCCAAGATGAATCTCCAAGAAGGAAAATCTTCATTGTTATGATGCTCTGTGAGAGACTAGAAAACAGAATGATAATGCACTTTTTCTTTTCTCTCCTCACTCTGTTTTCTTTCATTTCCAGGCAGTCTCCATTTTTCAGTAAGGGTGTGTGCATTTCAGAGTGTGCATCTGGAAAGCATAGCATTCAGTCCTCGTGGTTGTCTGCGTTAGTGCTCAAACCTTGTATTTTTCTGCAATGTCTAAATAGAAACCGTTCATTCAAATCTTATTCTACTTCCTAGAAATAAAATATGAAAGTGTCAAGAGCCCCAGTGCTCTCTGCTACCCCAATGCAAATGTATGCAAATTTCTTCATATTAGAATCATTGTCTAGTTGTCATCCTCGCACGGGGCACATCAAAGCCATATGACCTGATTTTTGCACCTGCTGTTTAATTAAATTTACAAGGCAGACTCACTCCCCACTCCCGGTGATATACAAATCCGCTTTTACAACCACAGCTTCTAATTTACAAGGTAGTTGACTGCTGAGTTTCTCCAGCAATAGCTGCCCAACTGCTCTTTGTTATACTGGAGATTAAAAAAGGAAAAATGGTGATCATTTAGGGAGATGGATTAACAGAAAATATTAGAAGTCATCTTCCTTTCCCATCCAACCCTTGATTTTTAAAAGCTTTATTGAAGAATAATTGATAGGTGGCCAGAAAGTGGTGTGGTAGGTAAAGGCGCTGGATTCCCATATGGCCGACCACAGTTTGCGTTCTGGACCTGGTGTCTTGCTTACTCGCTTTCCTTTTCTCTATCTCTCTCTGTCTCTCTGGTCAAATAATAAAAAGAAAAACCACGATAATATTAACAAATGGAATTAAATAAAAATATAATCATTTTGAAAAGAATAATTGATATACAACAAATTGCACATATATAATACCCACCTTGTGATGAGTTGGGACATGTGTATATACGATGATATTTTTATTATAAAGATGCAAAGAAAGTTATGAAATAGGCCACTCAAGATTAGTGGGAATAGCATTTTTGCTTCTGTTGATTTATGTCTAATTTTCATAAAAAGGACAAGACCTTAAGCTTCTCTGTAGATTTATTCTTCTAGTTACTTAATACATGAGGGAATAATGTGGTCCATGATGTAGCCAGACCAGGGGAGTTTGGGATGATCAGAGTTCTAAGGCTGTAATGAGCTGCGAGGGTTCTCTGAAAGACACTTACTGTATGGGAATAATGTAGTACAATATTCTTACTAAGCTTCAAGCCACAAATAATTTTTAGTTTTTAAGTTGTATGTGTCTCTACAAAATGGTGAAAGAAAATAGTAAAGCCTGAATCTCACTGTTCTAAGTTAGGTTCTTATTTTTTCTTGGGCCCACATGGTGTCCTTCATTTTCTTAAGATCAGGTGTACAAACATGGATTTGATCTCCCTGAGAGATGGCTCAGAAGAAAAGCCAATGGAAATATTTTAAGAGAAGGCTGGAAATGAGGAAAATGTACTTCTATAACTTTACTAATTCACCAAGTCTGAGGTCTTAAGGAAAAGAATAATGCTTTTAAAATTATTGTTAAAAAAAGAATAATAGCAATATTTTATTTTCATCCATACATTCTGAGACCCTGAAGACCCTCAACATAAATTCATTAAATACTTCAAGTGTCTTCTCACCAAGAAAGAAGAATTTTTGAGAGCTCACCAGTAGGTGGCACCACACATTCACTGAACCGAATCGCACTGCGGAGAAGTTTGGAATACGCCACATAAATGAAAGGCTTGAGCTGCAGCTAACTGTGAGACATATGGGTTGAGTCCCAGGCCTGCCCAAGAATAACTTTGAAGAAAATTTTGTTTTCTGGCAATACAGATGCTAACACACCACAGAACCTTTAAAAAGAATAAATATGTAGATGGTTCATAGCTTCCAGAATAATTTAACCTTCCCCCAAAAGTTAAGATAGCATCACAAGAACAAAATAATACCAGCACTGTTTTCTGCTTTTGGGGGAGAAGGAACGATTTGGTGGTTGTGATACTCTCAAGAACTATTTATCAATTAGTTTTTATTTAAAGATATTTTCTTATGTTAGCCCCAAATGTAGAAAGATGAGTAAATGTATCTTAAAATGAACTATTCCTTAATGAATAAGTAATATCTAAACAAAGAATTCTATGTAGGGTAATGTCCTTGCCTAAATTTGGATTTTTTCTTCTTTGTTCTGCAGTGTGAAGTGGAAATAGTCAAGGTATTTCCACTCGAGGATCAGACATACCTCAGCAGTGCCAGCGTGGTGACTTGGCGGTAACACGCCATTCCACAGTGCCAAACCACTGAAGGGCCCAGGTTCGTGTCTCAAGTTCTTCCTGCACCTGTGTGTGACCCTGTGATTCTGGTTGGCTGAGGCTGAGAGTGGATCACCGTGTAAAGTCTCTGTTGGGGATCTCTCTCTCTCTCTCTCTCTGTCTCCACCCAGGAAGAAGTAAGCTTAAAAAAATGTTTCCTACAAAGTTCTATATTCTATCATGGAAGAACTGAGAGTCTTTACACTAGACTGAGGGGTAAACAGTTTCTGAAAAAGAAGACACATAGAGCTATTAATTCTAACTCCAAGTGGAAACCGTGTCTGTAAGATAATTAGCACTTAAAAATAAGTAAACCTTCGATCTTAAACTTAGGTTTCATCTTATAAATGACTCTATAGAGTCTGCATCAATGTGTGCTTGTTGAATATGCTACTGGTGGAAGTCACTGTTAACAAACGGACCTGATCAACTGAGGGCAGACGTGAGGGTCACAGCGAAGCCCGCGGAGCGGTTCCTAAAACTCATGAATAATACGAACGTCAGGTTTCTTTGACTAATACAGCACTTCTGCCATGGGAAGGACTTGCAAAGGATAAAATAAGGATAGGATAAAATAAGGCCTTAAGCATATTTCTTTGTTACCTTAGAAAGGTAGCGGAAGGCAGTAAAATTGGTTTGTATTTGTTTGTAAAGCCAGAGTATTGACGCATTTTGCTGTCCTGAAAATGTTCAAGAACTGAGCAATGTGGATAAGAGCAACGCTCATTTGTCTTTGTACATAAATGAATAGCATTTCTGCAAGCACAACACATTGCAAATGAGATTTGTAAGGTGGAATCAAAGTATTGTAGGTTTTTAATTTTTAATTTCAGTATTTTCTCAAAGGCAAAACAAAAACATTTATATGTTTACTCTATCATGGGTTTAATGTAAGTCATTAGTTCATGACATACATGTACACACATATATAAACATGTGTACATATGTCTATTAGTATGTATAAAATTGAGAAAATGTTAAAAATGTTTAAACCCCAATCCTAAAGCAGCTATTACTAGTAAAAATAACTTCCAATGATTGGGGTTTGATCTTCTTAACCACATGGAATATTACACTTTATATTTCAGGTGCCCAGCACAGAGCCTCTGACATATTAAGGAATCACTAACATGTTCATTGTTGCTGAATTTATTTTATATATATTTTTACGTTTTGACTAACCAAGGGAATCATGTGACTTGTAGATGCTGAACTCTGGGAGGGGGCGAGCAGGAGGCTGTGCCCTCCTTGGTCAACCCGTCAGACAGGTGGCTCCGGTGGTCCTGGGTCCCCTCCAACTGCTACAGAATCAGGGTCACAGAGAGCAGCGACCTCTCAGGCTTCCCTGCTCATGTCATCTTTCTCTCTTGACTTGCAAGTGTGTGGAAGGCAAGCTGAAACACCATCCCGACGGAGGCTGAGACACTAACCTCGCTCCTCTCTCTCCCTTATTGTTATTATTTTTAGATTTTACTACTTTCTTCCTTGAACATATGGAAGAGAGATAGCACCCCAAAAGGGTCTTCTATGCTGCAATCCACCCCCAGACTCAGCCAGCCCCAGATTACGGGCACTCACAGGCCTGAGGTACTCAGGGAGGTCTCTAGACTTGCACCAGGAACCTGCCCATGTGGGCGGGCCTTACAGAGCATTGTTTTACTGCTGGTCACTGTCCTCTTGTAACGCTCACAGATACAGGGCTACATTTAGTTTGATGTTTTGAACCTCGGCGTTATCACATCTAAAATAAGCAATAACATCTTCATCATAGTATGACATGAAGATAGTCAGGTCACAGACAAGTCCCTGGTCCAGCATTTGGCATAAGAGGTGCGCTCTGGAAGTTTTTCCACATAAGCTCCCTCCAGGAAAAGGACCGTCCTACACTAGGTCTTTCCTAGTGTTATATGTCCAATCATTTATTTATCAAATCAGTCTACTAAGGCCAGTAGGTGGTATGGTGGTGAAGGTGCTCTGGATTGTCCCATGACTGACCATGGTTCAAAACCTGGACCTGATGACTTGCTTTCTCTCTCTTTCTCTCTGATGAGTGTGCGTGCCTTATAGCAAATTACAATAATAACTATAATAAAATTAAAAAAACCATAAATATTAAATTATTATGCTTAATGTCAGGTAAGAAGGCAGCTTCTGGCAGCATCTTTCTGGTAAGTTATAGAACACAGGACTCTACCAAAGATTGTGCAGTGTGTGGTAGAAGGATGCTTCTATTGGGTTGTGTTGAAAGTCTTGAGAGTTGGGACCAGCAGTTAGCATAATGGCTATGTCGCTGGACTCCCATGTAGCCGACCACAGTTCACGCCCCGGACCCGGTGGCTTAAAACTCACACCGGGCGTGTGTGTGTGCGTGCCCAAGATCCTGAGAGGAGAATGGAAGAGAAGGGATTGCGGCGTGGCCATCCCCCCTGGGGGGTGATTTCTTGCTTTCTATCTCTCTGTCTCTGCCTGTCTGGCGAGTGCACGTGTCCTATAGCAAAAACCTCTCCCAAAAAATAAAGAAAGTCTTGAGAGTTTAGTCTCAGGGTCATACTACCCAAATTCAAATCCCAGGTCCTCTCCTTGCTAGTTACCTTACTTTGATAAACGTAAGAACGAGTCGTAGTTTCCAGGAGAATATGGAACAGCATACCTCAAGTGCTTAGCGTATTGCGTGACTCAGAGCGAGCGCTCGATCAACGCTGCCCATTTCTGTCACCATTCTCTTATTCGTGAGCACCAACACGGCAGTGATGGGCTGCCCCAAATACACCAGGCCCTGTGTTAGTGCGGCCTGCTTTTCCTTCACATTTCACACATTGAAACCCTCATTCAGCTCCACGGAGGAGATGAGACTGCATTGACTCTTTAGTCCACTCTTTTTTTTTTTTTTTTCTGGAGAGGATTTTTGCTATAGGTCACGTGCGCTCGCCAAACAGACAGAGAGAGACAGAGAGACAGAAAGCGAGAAATCACCCTCCAGAGGGGATGGTCACGCCACAATCCCTTCTCCTCCATTCTCCTCTCGGGATCTTGGGCACGCATGCACACGCGCCTGGCGTGAGTTTTAAACCTCCGGGTCTGGGACACGAACCGCGGTCGACTACATGGGAGTCCAGCGACATAGCCATTACGCCAACTGCTGGTTCCTTCGGTCCACTCTTCTCCACCTAGGAGCTCATTCCACAGCCCCGTGCTCCCTGGGCATCTGCCAGGCAGTCATGGTACTCACCTCAGAGTGCTGCTAATGTAACCCAGTAAACGTCACTTCTGAGGAATGACAATGCCAATACTTATACGAAGAAATCTTCCATATCGTGTTTCCAAGTAAGTTTCTAAGGTGACTTCTAGCGAAAACCACAATTCTGCATCTATGACACGACAGTCTTTGAGTATCTCAAATTTTTTTTTGTTAGGAACATCGTGGGCATTTAGTGTATCGTATTGCCGTTATACTGACCCTACAGCTCCTCTTTCCCTGACCTCCTCACTCCTAGTTAGCATGTGTTAGCAACAGAAAGCTGGTCGCACTGGTGAGGATGGAAAACAAAGGGTGGACTTTGGCTTCACAGTCGGAGCTGGGTCACTGCTGACTTCACCTGTCCCCTGGGTTCCACGTTGTGCCAGGACATTGCACCTGCTGACAGCCAGCCTGTCCCCTGGGTTCCACGTTGTGCCAGGACATTGCACCTGCTGACAGCCGCGAAGGCTCGAGGCAGCAGTTCCTAACCCTTCCTCCACTCCCACCTCTATTTGCTCAGGATGTGCTCTGGGAGCTGAGGCACTCCAGCCAGCCTGAGACGGAAGGTTCTTAGCGGCCCAGGTGCTTAAGCCTTCAGAAGTCCACCATGGCGGGCGGCCATCATTGACCCTGTTCCCTGTCTCTAAAGAATCCTCTTTGGGAAAGGTAAACATGCTGGCTCGGCAGAGGAGGACATCGAGTTCCCTGTGTACATTACAATTCAATTTCACTGAAGAGAAGAAAGGGCTGGGACCCGCTCGATGTTTCGTTTGAACCTGGCCCTCTGGGTACAGAGAGACACTTGAGCTGCTAAGGAAAAAAATCATTCCACTGAAATCTTCAAGGGGAGTACATTTTTCATGCCAATACTTGCCAGAACATTATGATGGCAGCTTAGCCTCTTCCTAATTTCCCCCTGTATTTAGACCCAAAGCCTTGCTGTGGAAGATCCTTACACCGATGGTGAGAGTTTAGTCTGCCGAAAATTGTGCATAACGATGTGTCCTCACTTGTTACCAAGAGTAAAGGTTTAGGGACAGGAAGACCTTCGGCTGAGTTCAGATGCTGTGACACACCTACTGAGCAAGAGAAAGCTTTGGGCTTCAGGTGAACGTCATCCCAGCGTCCAGACAGCATCAGAAACTGTCTACACAATGCTGGTTAAATTAATCCGAGGTCATTCGTGGACTGGGCAGGTTCCACAGTGGTAAAGAAAATGCAAGAGTGTGATAATAAATCAACTTCTATTCAGTGAGGAGAGCTCTTTATTCCAAATGACATCTTACACTGGCCTGAGGGAGGTGGCTGGGTGGGGCTGCACATTCCTGAACCCTGGCCTGATAGAGAATGACCAAAGTTGCTATTGCTTGAGGCGAACTCTCACCTGGCTGCTGGAGGTACTTCTTCAAAGGGATTTTGTGGACTCAGAATGAAGAAGGCGGCTATAAAATATATCAGTTTGTTCAGCCTCCCACACAACTTTTTGAAGCAAACACCTATTACATGCCAAATACATGCTAGTTCTCTGTGGTTTACAAAGAACTATAAATAACATTAAGTTCGAATAATGTAGTTGGAATATGCATAGAAAATCATTAAAACAGTGTTAGGCAGGATGTTTTAACTGTTAAACGACCAGAACAGAACCAGTGCTCAGTGTCGAGTAGAGCAAGACTTAGCGCTCCAGCATTAAGAGAAGGGCTTGCGGCGCTGAGCCTTGGAGTCAAGTCCTCGGGGAGCGTGTTCAAGAGATACCAGAAGGAGAACTTCCCAGAAGGGTCAGGGAGGGTCCTCAGTCCTGTTTTTAAGCTCCTGAAGCTAAAAAGGTTAGCTAGGGCCTTCTCAGCTCTCTCTGGAGCTGCCTCATTTTCCATCTCAAGTGCTTGAAGATTAAGCTAATGAGCTTCCCTGCTGTTGATGGTGGGGAGCCTTGCCTTCTCCCTGGCACCCAGCCCTGGTTATTTTTCTTTTAAATAAAGAAACAGGCTGTCTAACATCAGGTGGAGACCTAGGTGCCACACACAGCCTCAGGTTGCAGGACATCTTTGCCTCAGGTGACAGATGGCCCCATCACACTCCATCTCCCAGACCTCTGGCCCCAGACACACTGCACATATGACACGCCAATACTGACACTCCATCATCCTTCCCCATTAATGTGTGATCGAACTCAATCAGTCCAGCTGCCAGGCCCGTTTCGGAGTGGAGCTGCAGGAAGCATAGAAAGCCTCTTGGAGCCCGCACTGAACCACGTTCTCTCCCTCCCAGGCAACACTTCGGTGAGCATTTCTCAACAGCGGAGCAGTATTTGAAGTCACAGCTGATTGTGGTGTTTTGAGTTGACCGTGCAATGCCATTTATCAACCCCTGCTCATCTTTGGAAATCTGGCAGCAAGGCTACATATTGGCTTAAAAGTCTCAGCAAAACACAACTCTGTTTTTGTTTAATGCTACTAAATTCGAAGAAGGTGTGTTTGTGGGTGAGTGCAGGTTTGGGAGGAAAACATTTCCTATTTTTGTATGATTCTGTATGTCAGGTTGTTATTCACCATTCTGTTGTTTATTGTGCTCCTCTTATTTTTACTTTTTGCTTTTTTTTTTTTTTTTTTCTCCACATAGCATTGCTATTGAGACTGGTGTCAATTTTAAATTAAGACTCTAGAATTCTCTTTATTGTACTTGCAAAATAAAAACAATCACCAAGTTGTTGGTTTTAGAAAAGCATGGAATGACCACCTGACCCCCAAACTCCCCCTTTCTTAGTAAGGGATTCCTAATTTTATAACTATTTTTTCAGCTTGATATGCTGTGTTACTAAGCTCTGACCGATAAGATGCAAATGTGCATTAGGTGGCACCTTGGGGGCTCCCCCCATCCCATCCCCCTACATAAATGTTTTGCTAGGAGCAAGAGGAGAGCAGTGTCTTGGGGTGGCAGAGCAGTGATCTGGGGGTACCTGGTCCTTGAAGATGTTGGGGAAACACCCTATCAACCCTGGACTCTCCTTTGTCATGAGAGAATTACATCTTGTGGTTTCATCTCCCATTTCTTAGGAGTTGTTGTTGCTGTTGTTTTTAGACATAGTCAAACTCAATCCTACCTGCCATGTTGCTGGTATTTCAGTTATTTACCGAGTTTTTGTCTATCATCAGTTGCAGAAATGCCTGCTCATCAATTGAAAGTAACCAGATCTTAGTTTCTCAGGGCGGTTCTCGCCGTGCAGTGAGAATAGCTCCTTTGGAACACTGACTCCCTTAGCCCTGCTCGTCTCCTTTCCCTTTCTCTCTCTCCCGCCCTCATGCATTTCTTTCTGTATTTTCCAAGTGCTTACCCTTTGCCAAATGATGCCCTGGGACTGATTCTTGCACTTACGGCATTTTCCACTATGAAAAAAGATACACACACATTGACAAATTTGGCAAAAACTGGGAAGAAATAGGAGATCTGGTATTCAGAGGTTACCAAGGGTGTAACAATGACATTGAGATCTGAAGGGTAAGTAGGAATTAGCTAGACAAAGAAAGGGTGGGAATGCTTTAGATGGGAAGGTCAACACACGCAAAGTCGCTGAAGTGAGAGACAGAGAAGGTGAAGAGAGCAGAAGCAAGGGCAGTCTGACTCATGAGGAAGTAAAGTGTGTGTGCACGTGTGTGCACGTGTGTGCGCAAGAGAGCGAGCGCGCGAGTGAGGGGGGTGGGAAGAGAGAAGGAGAGATAGGAGTCTGGAGACTGGGGACATCAGCCAGAGCCAGGGGTCATTCAGGCACTAGCCCACGTGCCAGGCTTGGTGAGCCTGCTGCCCTCTTACAGGTTTAGAACTCATCTGGGAAACCGCAGTGAGCATGTGAAGGGCTCTGAACACGGAGACAGCGTGACGAACTGTGAATCTGGAAATTCTCCCTTTTGCTACAGTGTGTGGAATGGATTGCAAGTCCAGCAAGGTCATTGAGAAAGATGTTGGGAACTTTGCCTTGGTGATCTAGGCTGAGTGACACTGTCTGTGCTCAGGGAACACTTTCCCTCCAGCACCCTCCCTATGTGTTCACGTTCACACCGTTCCTTGTATTGGCTTGGCTGTTCTCTCTGTCGTCCCTTCACCACAGCCTGAGGATGGAGGCCAGGGGATAAGCAGGCAGGGCAGTTGGGCTGGCCTCTGCTTCACTCACACCGAGACGTGGTGCTTTCTTTGCTGTATGGACGGTGAGCTTCTGACTAGATCCGGTTTAAAAAACAACCCACTGATGTTGCAGGTTTAAGACACTCCGCTCCGCAGAGCCCACACCTGCAGAGCGCTCAGGTGCACATCTGCACCTAAAGACTCTGCTAGGTCTTCTCGACCTTGCAGCAGGCCCGCAGCAGCATCCTGGCTGGCCCGCTTCCCAGTGCCAGCCCTGCCCCTCGGAGCTGCCGAGCATCCTCACCTCTGCATGTTTACCTCACACTGGGTCCAGCCTTTTGTCCCTGATTTTGAAGTGCTGTATAATTTTCTCTTTAGAGAATCAAGCAATCTCTAATTTCTCCAACCTACAGCTCCTCTCTAAAAAGGCAAAAACCCTAGTTTGTCTCGCTTACAGGCTATATACTTCCATGCCTCTCCTTTACTTAATTTTCTCACTTTCTCTACTAGCCAAATGTCTCTGAACCCCAAACCTTGCTCATATCCTACCCCTCCAGGAAAATGCCCGCAGTTACGTCTCCATTCTTTGTCATTAAATACCCTGTGCACCTGTTGATTCTACACAGGCTGATAACGTCTCCTGCCCACTTCCTAGCCAGGTCCCCAAAGCTGAAGGGCTCTGTCGGGTGGCGTGTTACGCCAGTACTATGGTGAGGAAGGCAGACACTCCTGCGTGGAAATGGTAGGCCCTTTTCATATGATGCTGTGGATTTTTCTTTCTTCACTTACTGCACTTTAAACACAAAGTGAGGCATTTCTTGCGTCTAGGAGACTTTAGAACTTGAAATACTTCCCGCCTTAGAAGAAGAGGGACTGTGGCTATATGTGAATGGCTGGGACTCTGGATTAATGAGCCATTGAGAGCTCTTATGAAAGAGGTTTGGAGGAGGGGAATGAGAGAATGGGGGGACTAAGCCAGAGAGATAGACTCTGGAGTGGTGTGGAGAAGGTGGAGCAAGAAGTAAAATAATGAGCTCAAAGCTCCAGAGCCTTGAGCTACCCTTAAGGAAGGTGCTTCAGAAAGAAGAGGCCCTACTTTCCTAAAAGAGCTGGTAATTTGGGCTTTGTGTCTGGGTGGACAGAGGCTTGTGGGAGGTGAGGCCTCCGCCGTAGGCCAGAACCTGCCAATGTCTGTCCGCAGCTGTGCTCAGAGTCCATTCACAGCCTCTGGAAAAGACTTTGCCGAGACACAAAGCATATCCCCTGACTCTTCAGATAATGTCGTGTGCCTCTGCCTGGTCCCTGTCCAAGAGCCTGTGAAAGCTCTCCGGTACCTATAATACCTAGGACAACTGCAGGTTCAGAGCTGAAGCTTGGTCACTTAATCGAGTACTTATTGGCGGAAAGCTCTTACAAATGAGCTTGAGGTGACAGAACTCAAAAAGAATGAGAAGCTTGGGGCCAGCAGATGGAGTAATGGCTACGTCACTGGACTCCCATGTTGTCGACCATGGTTCGAGCCTCAGACCCAGTGGCTTAAACTCATGCTGGGCACGTGTGTGTGCATGCCTAAGATCCTGAGAGGAGAATGGAGGAGAAGGGATTGTGGCATGGCCATCCCCCCTGAGGGGGTGATTTCTCACTTTCTGGCTCTCTGTCTCGGTCTTTCTGGCAAGCGCATGAGCTATATAGCAAAAACCTCTCCAAAAAAGAGGGAGGGCTTAGGCTGGAACAGTAACAGCTACAGTGCTAGGTTTCAACTAGATTACTTTAAGGAAGGACAGTAACACTGAAATGCCGACTCTCACCTTCCTTAGCCACGTGGTCTGTAATCAATGATGCCTTCTCCCTGGAGGATCCTTGGCCAGTCCTGACCAGCCAGGGAGAGCATTGGTGATGGGTCTGACTGGGTGGGAGACTCTGGAGTCAGCATTAAAGCTGAAGGTCTATCATCTTTGCCAAGGGGACCTTTGCCCGCTGCTCACCAAGTCCTAGCCTTGCTGTCTTGCCCTGTCTGGGGCTCTGCCTCGGTGTGTCCACCCAGTTCTTGATCCCTGGTCTCTGGCTGGGTCCTCAGTGCACCACCTGGAACTTGGCAAGCTTTTCCCTGGGGCCCTGGGACCTTCTTGTACCCTTAGTCCACAAGATTTATGGCTTGCCTACTATGTTTTGAGTTCTTTGCAAAATACTAAAGAAGTTTCAGGATCTATCCATCACCTGAAGTCCATGGCTGAGGCCTCTCCTGTGATATGACTTCCCTGGACTTCTGTGACTGTATCTCACCCGTTGGATGCAGTGATATCCCAAACTAGGTCATAAGGTTCTAGTAATTAGTGGAGAAGAAGCTCATTGGCCTTTAATTGAAGCTTGGTTGGTTTGTTTCAGGTCAGGAGGGACAGGATGGCTTGTTTTACAGCATGTGGCTCTAATCCATGAAATGCACCTGTGTTGAAAATGACTGACCTGATTGTAAAATGCAATAATTACTTTACCGAAGCAATCCTGTATCCTCCTGTGGTGAGAATCAGTAGCCGTTGAGGGGATTTTCACTGTGAGTGGTGGGAATTGGAGCTGAAATACGGACAGGCAGCATGTGGGGCACCAGCTGGGAGGCCCCGTGTTGCCCACACATGGGGCAGCAGCAGCCAAGGGAGCCAGCAGCATCTTCTCCTCCTCCTCAGCCATAGGAAAGGCTCCAGGAGAAAAGGCCAGTGTGACTCACTCGACCGGCATCACTAGAAACAGGCTCTGAATGCCATTTCAGAAGTGCCAGGTTAGTGAGACCAGTCAAGCAACCGGAGTCGCCCTCTAGGCCCTGACCCTGGCTCAGGCCCTGGAGAGAATGCGGATGTCAGTAAAACACAGCACCCAGCTTCAAAGCCTTCCAAGACAAGCACTCTGTGGGAGCTCAGGAGAACGTTGTGCTTTCAGGGACACACATGAGGCTTGTTCTAATACTTGAAAACTGGAACAAACACCTTTCTCATCAGTTAAACAAGAGCAATTGCTGAATGTCTTCATGGCAAAACACTTCCTTCTCTCAGAAACTTGGTTTGCTCACATTGATTCTAGAGTCAGAAAAATCAAAGGTTCCTCTTTCTGACAGCCTACCTTAGAGATTTTTGAGCTCGGTGAATCAGTAATCAAAACTACACTTTGGGGACCAGCAGTTAGCGTAATGGCTATGTCGCTGGACTCCCACGTAGTCGACCGCGGTTTGAGTCCCGGACCCGGTGGCTTAAACTCATGCCGGGCGCGTGTGCGTGCGTGCCCAAGATCCCGAGAGGAGAATGGAGGAGAAGGGATTGGGGTGTGGCCATCCTCCCTGGGGGGTGATTTCTCATTTTCTATCTCTCTGTCTCTCTCTGTCTGTCTGGCGAGCGCACGCGCTCTATGGCAAAAAAAAAAAAACTCTCCAAAAAAACAAAACCTACACTTTGGTCCTTCTTATGAAAAAGCATTCACAAATTGTGTAGTTTCTTCCTCACTCCAGTAATTTATTAAAACTTGCTTATATTATAAACTGTTTCTTTATATGAGAGAAAGAGGGCTTTCTGTAGCTTTGAGGACCCAGCTTTGGGTCCTCCTGACCATGGCATGGCCAATGGCTCCCCATTAGACCATGTCTATAAGTGTTGTTCAAGATTTCTTGCATTTACTGGGACCAGCAGATGGTGTAATGGTTAAGTTGCTAGACTCCCACGTAGTCAAATGTGACTGAAGTCCCAGACCTGGTGACTTAAACCTCATGCCAGGTGTGCATGCATGCCCAAGATCCCAAGAGGAGAATGGAGAAGGGATTGTGGCAAGGCCATCCCCCCCCGGGGATGATTTCTCACTTCATGTCTGTCTCTCCAGTGAGCACATGTGCTCCATAGCAAAAAAGCTCTCTCTTAAAAAGAGAAAAAGACTTCTTGCCTCTGCCTGAGGCTGAAGAGTTTGTCGCATGCTGGGCCTCCACTCTGATTTCACTGGAGATTCTAAGCACCAACTTTATTTTCTCCCAGGAAAACTAGATCTCACCTGTGGAAGTCTTTGTTCTGATTGGAAATGTCTTCTTAAAACTCTTGGTGAAATTGTGTTTATCTGGGATGGCTTTATCTTGCTTTATATTTGCCAAGAACATTGTCTAAAAGGGCAATAATTAATGAGATAATTTAAAAAAATCTATTAACAAAACTGACCTGAAGCCTGAAAGGCCGAGATCTCATCCCACTGCTCTCCCTCACTAGGCAAACGGCCTTGTTCTTCATCTCAGATAGACCTTATGGCATCTACTTTCCTTCTCTCCTGTCTTTGCCTTCCTGACTGTCAACTTAGAAGAGGAAATCTCCAAAACTGTCTCTCTTAGCAAAGGCCGGTTGTCAGTATTGTCATCAACATGGCCACTTCTGGTGAGATGGTGTGAGGTACAGGGTTCAACATGACAGCCAGGCAGGGGGCAGCAACGTTTGCTTGATGGAGTCCTAGTCTACTCCATCGTCAGGTTGGATCTGTTCCTAATCTACACTGTAGCCAGGCCGGATCCCTGCTTCCAGTTCTGCATCCTTATAACTCACATGCTTACACGTGTCAGAATTGGCACAATTTCATCAATTTTAATTTTACCAAAGATAATTTAGGGAAATTTTACTGAGACCAGATTGTTTATCTTAAAGGTACCACCAAAAGTAAGATAAGATAATACCTTATATTTACGGATCTTTCCTTATTATTTGGTATAAATGATAGTCCAAAAGAAATTAAAACACGAAGTAGCTTAATTGAAGAGTGTCCTCAGGGAAAATCTATTTCCAACTTACTTTAGTTATTTTAATTGTCAAAGGGTGAGTGTGCTCACTAGTGAGAGATGAAAGAAGATAGCACCCCCAGTGGGGTATGATCACACCACAATCTCTTCTTCATTTCTCTATGCTGTTGGGATTTAGGGTATGTACATACCTGGACCTGGCATGTTTTTAAAGCTTTCTAGACTGGGATTCAAACCCCAACAAATCATGTGGTATCTGGCTCCCTTAACCACTAGGTTTTAGGGACAGCCACCTTCTTTTAAACTCAAAAGAAAAATTGTAATTAACTACTAAAGATCAAAATCACTTGTTTTTTTAGAGGTTTTTGCTATAGGGTGCATGCGCTCATCAGAAAGATAGAGACAAAGAGACAGAAAGTGAGAAATCACCACCTGGGGGGATGGCCACGTTGCAATTCCTTCTCCTCCATTCTCTTGGGATCTTGGGGATGCATGCACACTCACCTGGAGTGAGTTTAAGCCACTGGGTCCAGGACACAAACCGTGGTCAACTACATGGGAGTCCAGCGACATAGCCATTATGCCAACTGCTGTTCCCAAAAGTCATTATTTTTTTTAATAGATACACAAGTAGTCAACTTTTTTTTAATCATGTAAAGTTTACTAACTCAAAAAATGTCCCAATAATATTCATCTTTAATGACTTCCAACATTCCTAACTTTCTAGTCAGTCTTTGCAATCTGGACTCCTCTGACAGAGAAAAAGCTTTGGCCTCTAACACTCAGAAGGCTTTGTCAGTAACTAGAATTGTTAAATTAAATGTTCCTTGTAATATCATTTCCTTGAAATTCCTGGACTTCCTTCTATTAATGATCATATAATAGCTAGTGTGGACACATACTGATATTTTTGTGCTTAAACAGATTTGCATTTAAAGGCATATTTAAGATATCAGACTCCACATGGCCTACATTTTAAGAAGTGGAAAGGATTCTTGAGCTTATATCTGGAGGGCTACAATGTTATTTTTATTAGCCTTAGATATAGGCCATCTTAGTCCATTTCTGTTATAATAACAAAATACCTGCGATTGAGCTACTCATTTGTTCGTTGTTTTAAGTTTATTTATGTACTGATAGAAATAGAGAGAAGCACACTGAACAGGGCTCTATGGCCGCCCTTGCCTAGCCTTCTCAGTCAGTCAGTACTACAGGCGTACACATACGCACCCAGCACGTACAGGTCAACAGGAACCACGCTCAGATCTTTTTTTTTTTTAAAGACAAAAATAGCATCTGTATTGCCAGTTTTTCTACCATTTGGAACATTTCAGATATGTTTGGGTGGGTTTTTCTTTTTTTAAATTAATTTATTTTTTATATACATTCAATGACAGTGTTTAGCTTATGAAGTGAGCATTTCAATATATGAACATTTCTCTCCAGTCCAGTTGATCAAGATATCTTCAACAGAAGATTTACTGCTGATTGAAACAAGCCAGGCTGTGAAGGAGAGACACTGTATGTCCCCACTTAATATATACCGAGTATCTGCACTCTACAACCAAAACTGATTGACTAAAAGATACACGAACATAAGAGATGGGTGTCAATGTCACACTAAGATCTTCATATGGCTGCTGGCATGCAAAACATTGTGCTGTCATTGGCTGACTGTGACTGGGCCAGACTGGGCAATTTTTAAACAATGGGATTTTATTTTTCACAGTCCTGGAGGCTGCAAAGTCCAATATTAAGGAATTAGCAGGTTCAGTGTCTGTTGAGGGTTGCTCCCTGACTCTAAGATGGTGACTTGTTCCTGCATTCCCCAGAGACAGTGAACACTGGATCTTCTCATAGTGTAAGGGACAGATGGGAGCAAACCCTCTACTTCAAGCCCACACATAAGGAACCTAGTCCCATCCAAGATGGCTCCACTTTCCTGACTTTGTCACCTTATAAATGCTCTACTTCTTAATGCTATCAATTAATTTTCGACACATACATTTTGCAGAACATTCAGACCATAGCATAGGTTAAGCCCAAGGTCACAAAGCTCCATAAATAGTATGGGCATTTTACAGACCTCAAAAAGGACATGTTTTCAGTATCAGAGCTGAAATACAGAGATAGAGTGTTGCCTTATTCAATATCACTTGGGAATTTGCACATTGAGGTACTCAGATATTTTGCTGCTCTGCACATGTTAGGGATTGATGGTAAAAGTGCCATGAGCATTGATTTTGGAGTTACACGTAAAGAGTAAGAGAATTCATACATGTAGAACCCATTAACAGTGAGGGTTGATTATGCTAAAAATTGCAGCAGCATAGAAAGAAATTAGATTAGAAGCTCACCACATACATACTTGTCTTGATTCTGTTTCTAAAGTGTGGTGTGACCTTGAATAGGTCACATTCTTCCATTCTTCTCTTTCCTCAATTATAAAATAAAAGCAATATTAGTGAAATTTTTTCACTGAAAATTATAATAATTGTTCTTTGGACAAAGAACCAAAAACATAGTTCATGTGTAGTCTTAAAAGAGGTATCAGGTAATATATATGCAGCAAATATTTCCTCAAGAGGTAATGACTAAATTTCAAAGATTAAGATCACTATGCATTTCGGCATCACCTCACCCAGAACAAGCATGGCTCAGCTGAGGGCTCACCAAGCACTATTTCCAGGATGATGCAATATGAATATTCCTTCTATTAGGAGCACATGGAATTTTGTCAGAAATGAGAATGACAGCCACCTCCTTCATCTCATGACTCAATTTTTTTTTTTTTTTTTTTGGAGAGGTTTTTGCTATAGGGCATGTGCGCTCGCCAGACAGAGAGAGACATAGAGACAGAAAGCGAGAAATCACCCCCCAGAAGGGATGGTCACGCCGCAATCCCTTCTCCTCCATTCTCCTCTCGGGACCTTGGGCACGCACGCACACGTGCCCGGCGTGAGTTTTAAGCCACCGGGTCCAGGACGCGAACCGTGGTTGACTATGTGGGAGTCCAGCGACATAGCCATTACACTAACTGCTGGTTCCCATGACTCAATATTTTTGATCAGTGACATATACATCAGCTGTCTTTGGTAAAGAAATAGGAGATTGTTCCTGTTCCCGTTGTTTGTTCCAAATTTAGGCCATCTATTAGAACTACAGCTGCTTCCGTGAAGGCGGTGGCAAGCACTGATTTTGTAACCCCTGGATGTTATAGGACCTAAACAACTCAAGACTCTTTACCCAGTATTTGATATTTTCTAAGACCTTCTGCTCAGCAGCCTGGGATCACCTGTGAGTTTGTTAGAGACAGTGCTAGGCCCTGCCCCAATGTGACTGAGTCTGATCATGCATGATATGAAGAACTTGGAAATGTGTGTGCATTGGAATCTGAGAAGGCTGCTTCAAGGGATCTATGCCTGTTCCCAAATGGTTTCCAAGCCAAAATTGACCCTTAGCTTATAAAATTCAGAAGACACTAGGAGAGTTGATATGACAACCAAAAGTCATTGTTCCACAATAAAGTGTCTTCTGCCACCAGGTTCAACATTGTTTGATGTTGCTTCCATGTGGGAAAAGATCGGTTGTCCTCCAAGGTGGTCTCCAGCAGGTGGGCTGCAGCTCAGGACAGTGGGGACGTCACTCTCCGTCATGGCCATCAGAGGTCTGAGGAACAGTGTCTTTCCCTTCCTGCATATTCACACAGTGCCCTGCGAAGGCCATGTTTTCAGCTGTTCTCCGTGCTCTCAGGTAATAGACAGATCAGAACTCTCTCATGAAAAAGATGTATATGGTAATATCCTTGATTTGATGATAATGTAATGCATGTTTTGAAAAATGATATTGTGTACTATGGAGATGTACAACAATTAAATGTGAAGGAGAAATTTAAAAAAAAACCAAAAACCTCCTCTTTTGACTGTTTGAACAAAACAAAACAAAGTATGCCCTTTATTTCCTCCAAAAATGTATTTCCATTAGAAAGTCACAACTTGGTTCCCCCCATGAATTTAAAATCAGATATTAAATTTGCTAGAAAAAAACTTCAGAATGTGTTCAAAGGTGTATATTGCTTGAATTTGTGCCATGAGAAGACTAACCTAGTTTCAGAGATCCTGGGAATTTGGCTTTTGTTTTTGCTTTGCTAATCATTTAGTTGGATAATTTGGGCCTATTCTCTTCATCTCCTAAGCTTCAGTTTCCTCATCTGTGAATTAAGGCGATTGGAGATAACTAACTATAGGGTCCCAGCCAGTTCCATTATTAAAACGTTCTGTAATTCCGTGAAACCTGTTCAGTCTCTAACCTCCAATCAAATCACAATGTATTCTAATGCCATAGTAACCCAGGTGCATTCGCCACAATTTAATCAGGGAGAGCACAGCCCACATCAGCCAGCAAAGCTGGGTATCACCCCAACAGGTGGCTTTTCCTAAGACAAATTCCAGCTTCTGCATTTAAAGCGATAGAGATATTAAAAAGAAAAATGAACAAGGCAGTCTCTTTTTAAAACTAATGATCTAAAACTGCAAGGATAAAATGTTATTATCATCATGGAATAACATGTATGGTGTTGCAAGTGTATCTGAGGTTTTAGAGGTTGGGAACTATAAACAGGGACACAGAAAGACTAACGCATCTGGACGACTGGCCACATGCTTCGTACTTGCCGCCCGGTTCCAAACCTGCCACTGAAACACTGATTAAAGAACTGCTGTCTTTCCTCTGAACGGGAGGAGCCACAATACTGTGCTTGGGGACAGCTACCTTGATTAACGTGTAGGCTCATCTCCGAAGACAGTAAACACATACATTATGCTTTTCTTGCTTCTAAATATATATACTTTTAATCTCTATATTCAGTCTAGGTAATAGCCCGCCAGGGAAGAAAATCAAATTACATACTGTACACATAAACCTCAAAAAGTACTGATTACTGATTAGAGAATGAAAAAAGTAGGATAGAATTGCAAAACAGACCACGAAAAGGCACAGATCTGAGTTGTTAAGAACTTATTACTAACTGCTTCTCTCAGGGAAAAGAAACACATCAGTATTTATTTTAATTAGAGAATGGAGTATTTAAGCAAATTTCACAAAGGTCTTAGTCAGCACCTTAAAAAGATCTTTTATTTTATCTTTGTTGAAGCCAAATACTGAGTGATTTATTTGCCTGGAAATACATGATTTGCGAGGCTGTATAAATCAACCAGTTGGGGGTATAGCTTCAAGTAGCAACATATTGGTATTTGATAAGGAGAGATAGAGTTTGGGGAGAGATTCATTTGCTTTATAAAAAACTAAAGTGCTTGTCAAAAAATAAATGTAAATATAAATGTATGATCTGTAGCTCTATTTCTGGAATGAACCAGTTGCAATGTTACTTGAGATATATTAAAAAATGTACATATCATGTCATTTAAAATGTAAATGACTATGCCGACAGAAGTTATCGCACTCTTGCTAATCACATAGTTTTCCTTAAAATTATATTTTATTGGGGAATTAAACACAACTATTCTCCAAATCTAAATTATACTCCTGTTTAATTACTGATTTGAGCTTAAAATGAAATAGAGCTTAGCAAAGCCTTTGTCTTTTGAAATAAAATATAGAAAGTATTCATGGTTTGGGGGATTCATTATGTTAAAGGCATCATCTCTTAACAGGAAAATGCATTACTACTTCTGTGACGTTTTGGCCGTCACACCACGTGTGCGATAGTGGTCCCATACGGTCAGAGAGGCCGGTGAGGCCTCCAGCCTCCAGGTACCCTAGGGCAGCACATCCCCCGCGTTGGTGGTGAGGACGGTGTAAACACTTGCTGTGCTGCTGTCGTGTAAAGACGTAGCACATGCAATGATGGACCGAACACCGAGCTTTAGAATAATAAAAAACCACCACGTTACTGCTTTATGGATTAACTCTACTATACTCTTTTTATTTATGATTTGTTGTTTACATTCAATCATTGTGCATTTCTATAGCATACAACATGTTTTTCAAGGCATGCATGCAATATCCAATAATTGATTTCCAGAAGCAAGATGAACAGGGAGAAAGACAGAAAAACAGGCCCCACCAACAGGGTCCTGATGCCAGATATACCCCCAGCCTCGAATCAGGACACATGTACACTCCGTGTGTTCAGAAAGGTCTCCGGCCGTGAACCCAGAACCCTCCCATGTGGGTCTGTCTGCCTGTCAGAACGCTGCATTAACCCTGTGACATGTATAACTTTTATTTATGTCTACTTACTTTTTTTTTAAAGTGTACTGTGGGGGACCAGTAGGTAGCATGGTGGTTAAGGCACTGAACACTCACACCTGGCCACCCACGGTTCAAGTCCTGGGCCTGGTGGCTTGCTTTCTCACTTTCCCTCCTTCTCTCTCTCTTTCTTTCTCTGTTCAAATTAAGATTAATGAATGAATAAATAAAATTAAATTAATAATCCTAAAAAAATTTAATAAAGGTGTACTGTGAGTGAGTCCGTCTCGTCACGCCAGCAGCACCTCGGGGGTCTCATGCTCCATGTTGCTGCCTGCAACATGGCCCTGAAGCATCAGTAGATGTGGAGGTGGAAGGTGGTGTGCCTTCCAGCCCTGTGTGCTTACGCTAACGTGTGTGTGTCTCCAACTTTAACAAAAGGGTTTAAGAGTAAACTGTTAAAATAAAACATTTTAGTAGTAGAAAAAAGCTTACAGAGTAAGGATATAAAGAAATGAAATGCCATCAAACAGCTATTAAATGTGTTTTTTAAAGTTAATTGCTATTACAGAAGAGTCAAAAAGTTCCAGAAAATGAACAATGTTATAAAGTAAAAAGTTGTAATAAGCTCAGGTTAATTTATTATTAAAGAAAGAAAAATATTTTTATAACTTATCGCGTAAGCATTTATAAAGCCCACAGTGATGTACAGTACGGGGTTAGGCCTTCACATTCGTTCCGCACTCACTCACGTTGAGCAACTCCAGTCCTGCAGGCTTCATCCATGGTAGGTGCGGTAAGTGCCCGGCACAGTTGCACTTTTTTTTTTTTTTTTTGAGAGAGATTTTTGCCTCAGAGCATGTGTAGTCTCTGGAGAGACAGATAAAGACAGGGAGATGAAAAGTGAGAAACCACCCCCTGGAGGGTTGGCCACTCGGCGATTCCTTCTCCTCCATTCTCCTCCCAGAGTTTTGGATGGGGCACACAAACATGCCAGCAGGTGTGAGTTTCAAGCCTCCAGGTTCAGGACTCAAACCATGGTCAGCCACTTGGGAGTCCAGTGCCCTAAGCACTACGCCACCTGCTGTCCCCCCCCCCCCCCCCCGTCGTACCATCTTTGGTCTTTTATACTGTGTTGTTACCGTACTTTTTGTGTCTAGACACGTTTTGACACTGTTGTGTGACAGTTGCCTACAGTATTCGGCACAGGGACAGGCCGCACAGGTTTCAGCCAATGAGCAAGAGGCTGGAACAGACGGCCAAGTGTGCAGTTGGACAAGCCATCCATCTTGTGTAAGCAGACTACACAAGGGGACACGTTTCTCAGAAAGACCACTATCGTCAGTAAGGTGCAACTGTATTTCAGAACACTAAAGACTGAACATTTTGCATATTTAGAAAAAATTTGTGAAACCAAGTGAATTTGCACCATTTTGCTAATCTAGAAGTGTGTCACAGTTGAGTCACCAATGAGCACAAGCATTGCTCTTCTCACTACTGTGTTGTACACAGAAAGAGCACATTCTGCTTGGGGTGTCACGCAGAGCCTCGGGATGGAGAGGCCATAGGCCCCAAGGAGACAAAGTCTTCACCTGAGAACTGCTTACTTGGAGTGGAGAGAGAGAGAGGAGGACAGAGGCAGAGCGACTTGTATTCATGCATGAAATATTTTAAGCAAATTACAGAAAATTGTCATCATATTTTCATCTTTGTTCCCTTCTTGCTGATACCACGTGCAAATGCTTCAGAAGTTCTAGGAATTCAACTTCCTCCAGTAAATGACTGGCCTTGGCAGGTCCTTGGACCCCAGAAGGTCTTCAGGACCAGCTGTTGTCAGCGCACACGAGGACCGTGAGGACAAGCACAGCTGGGACCTCCTGAGCCCAGGGACCCTGGCGTGCTCACAGTTCTAGAGATAGAGAACATCCAGCATAATGTCCTCTACTGAGGGAACAGTAGGTAGGGTCATGTATAAAAGCATTAATCTCTCATTCAAATATTACAGCATTCGTCTTGAACCCTAGAAGCTTCAAAAATCTAAACAAATGTATTTTGTCTATTATCCTAGGTTTATTTTGGCTTATTATTTGTTTGTTTGTTTGTTTTAGACCAATTTAGGGATAGTCTATTGTTTTAACTTCGAACTGCAATATATATATGTTCTATTTTCTTCTTATTTTTAAGAGTTTTTTGCCTTAGGGTGTGAGTGCTTCCTGTAGAGAGAGAGGGAGTTAAGAGTGAGAGCAAGAGATAAAGAGAGAGAGAGAGAGAGACAAAGACAATGAGAGGGAAAGTGAGAAATCACCCCCTAGAGGGGATGGCCATGGCAATCCCTTCTCCTCCATTCTCCCAGGATACCGGGCATGCACATGCAACCAGCATGAGTTTCAAGTCACCGGGTCGGGAACTTGAATCACGGTCAGCCATGTGGGTCCAGCCACATAACCACTATGCCCTCTGTGGGCCTCCTGTATTCTATTTTCAATTTAATATGATCAAAGCTTATTGGGCTGCTCAGGTAGGGAAGGGCAGGTCAGTCCCAGCCTCAAGGAAGCTTATGGTGTAGAGGTGAGGAGGAATAGAGCAGACCGAGTCAGTACTGCACTTGGATACAGGTGAAGGCTGGGGAAGCAGAGAGGAGTTGACAGGCTCTGAATGGAGAAATGGCGGATGGAGCAACAAAGCTGAAAACAGAACTTTTGATCTGAATCCTTTTCCAATAATGGTCTATTTACGTTTTTATTTCATAAACGAGATGTAAAGAGGAGAGAGATTGAGAAATAGCTCCCCCACATGGCCCTGATACCATAATCCATACTTCAGCCAGCCTTGGGTCACAAGCAGTCACACTTGTGCTGTCCTCAGGGAAGGCTGAAGACACGACCCTGGAACCTTCCTGAGCGATCATCCTTGCGGAGCACGACACTTTGCTGCTGTGCCACCAGCCAGTTTGCCTGGTCAGGATCTTGAAAACAGATTCTGGAAGGGGCAGGGTATATCGGGATGTGACACTGCACTTGGATATATTTTTTAGAAGTCATACAAGAGGTTTGAGCAAAAGAACTAAATATTTACCTGGCTTAGTCATTGCCACCATCATAATTAAAATACATGACCTATGTCAATCTCATGTGGTGTTGGGCACCTTGTTGGGTATTTGGCAGAGAAAAGAAAAACCAAACAATGTTTAGCACTTAAATGTCTGGAAATACAAAAGGACTTCAAAATATTCGTGGAAAAATTAAATTTAAGTATGAGATTTTTTGATGCAAAAATTTTTGAAACCTAAGAACAGTTTTTAAGAATGTGCATTTTCCATAAAAATTTGAAGATTTGTTGAAAAGGAAAATATATCTAAAATCTTATTATGTAGCCCTTTCATACAATAAAATAAGAAGGTACTTATTACCTGTCAATAGTTTTTAAAGTATACCCTGCTCTGACTCATGAATTTCATACTTAGCAAATTTATTTACAGACATAATTATGCAAAAAGATCTGTGCAAGCACATTTATTGTAGCATTATTTAGAATCAAATAGTTGGAAATAACTTGAATTTTTAATAAAGGATGATAATATACTTATTCTTTGGTATCAGTGCAGGCTCGGTTGCAAGTACCACTCAAATACCAAGAGCCACAGATGCTCAAGTCTCTTCCATAAAATAGTGTGGTATCTGTATATTAGCTACACACAGCCGCCTGTGGACTTTAGTCATCTCTAGGGTACTTATAAAATCTAATAGAATGCAAATTTTATATAATAGTTGTTATACTATATTGTTTAGGTAATAATAATTAGAAAAGTCTGTATATATTCAGTATAGACTCACCCATTGTAAACCTATCTACATAGTACACTTTAGCAACAATGTAACATTTTTAATAGAATTATTTATTTAATTTTATTTATTATTATTATTATTATTTTTAAGTTTTTCCATATGGCATATGGACTCACCAGAGAGAGAGAGAGAGAGAGAGAGAGAGAGAGAGAGAGAGCACGCACACACAAGAAAGTAAGCTACCGGGTCCAGGACTCCAACCGCAGTTAGTCGCGTAGGTGTCCAGCACCTCAATCACCATGCCACCTGCTGGCCCCACAATGTAACGTTTTACATCTATGTAATTAATTAAAAATAGATTAACACCCATCCATCTGACAGAAAGTCATTTAGCTACTAAAAATAATAATTTTATATGTCCTCATTTGAAACAATTTGGATTCATAAAAATAAGTAACATTCATATGGTATTCTCTCATAAAAAGTAAGTGCTTATATACATGACTTATATATATGTATATACATAGACTATTTCTGGAAGGATATACAAGATACTGATAAAAGTGATTTTCTCTTCTAAGAGAAAAATAAGGATAGGATGAACTTACTTTTCCCTGAGTACTAATTTATATATTATTAATATTATTAATACTTTTTTGTGATCGCTTTTTTACATTTAATTGTTGTACAACTCAAGAGCACACAATTTGGTCTTTCAAAGTATGTATGCACTGAGTGACAGCACATCAAAGCTGGGACTATATATATCATTTTTAGGGGAGAACTTCACATTTGTATGTCTGTTAAATCTTTAATCTCTGAGCCCCTCTCACTCAACCATTACAATCCACTCCCCTCTGGTGTCCACACTTGTTCTCCCTATTTTTACATCTTCAGATATTTTAGCTTCTGCCACATATTCTTTAACTGTTTCAAATGGAAGTACTTAAAAATGACCATATCATCTAAAGGGAAACATCTTTTCACTTATCTTGCTAGGAATTCACTTTTTTCTCTAAGAATTATTTCATGAAGTCTCAAAAATTCTTAGCACTATCTGTCTTTATTTCTCCTGCTCCTGTCTCTCTGTTTCCTTAGGGAATTCTCATTAGCCCAATATCAAGGCCTCTGTGGTGTCCTCTATGCTCTGTATTTTCCAACATATTTTGTCACTTTCTGGGCAGTTTTTCAAATCTGCCTTCCAGTTTACTAATATTCTCTTCAATTGTGTTTAGACTGCTAGTTAAAGCCATCCATTCAGTTTACTTTGTTTCTAATGGCTATATGTTTGATTGGTAGATGTTCCATTTGGTTCTTTTAAAAGCTTATATAGTGATTTTGTGTAGTCTCATTTTTTCCAGACATTTTTAAAAAACTTTTGTTATCACTTTAATCATTCATTTATTACCTCCTTTAGATTTTTGTCCTAATTTGAGATGCTAATGCTCCATTTTCAGTGTGTCTGCTATATTCTTGAAGGAATATCTCATTTTTAAAATTCTGGCTGTAAACTCATCTTTACTGTCTTGATCCCTGCCTCTTGAGTTCCACCCTTGGGACTTCAACCACTTTTTAACTTCTGTTATAGTAATAGAGATTTCTATTTCAATTGCAGCTCCAACTATTCATTAAAAAGAAATCAAAGACATCTTTCGGAGTGGGAGAAGTGGGACTATAATTGAATGGAAGGTACTCACAATAAGCATATTTACCAAAGGACCACACCATACTATGGAAAGAATTTCAGTGTTTGAGGAATAATAAGGGAAACAGGGTAGCCAGAAGGGAGGAAGAAAGAAAGACAATGTTATAAGGTGAGATTTACAGAGGAAGGAGGTTCAGGTGGTGAAAAGCTTTTCAGATCAGGTAACTTTGGCTTTATTCTAAGTGAGATGAGAAGATACTGGTGATTGTGAACATAGGAGTGATGAGATCAGAGTTAAGTTTTTTTCTTTTTTTTTTTATAGAGAGAGTTTTGCTAAAGGGCATGTGTACTTGCCAGAGAAAGAGAGAGACAGAGAGACAGAAAGTGAGAAGTAACACCCCCAGCGGGGATGGCCATGCCACATTCCCTTTGTATTCATTCTCCTCTCTGGATTTTGGGCATGCATGCATAGGTGCTCAGCATGAGTTTTAAGCTTCCCGGTCCAGGACTCAAACCACTGACGACTACATGGAAGGCCAGCAACATAACCATCACACCATCTGCTGGTCCCCTGAGTTAAGTTTTAAGCAGATCACTCACTGTATTCCTTAAACAATGAGAGAAGATGAGAAAGTGACAAAAGTAGTATATATTTCCAGGGAGAATTGCCTTCATTAAGAACTTGAAAAGATTTTATCCACAGCATTAAGGAAGAGAGGGGATAAAGACAGCTACAGGCTGGTTGATGGATTTTGTGCAGGTCGCTTTTGTACATTCTCTTTTGATTTTTGCAGTTATATCAGTCAATACCAGGGCAAAAAATGTAATTCAGTTATGAGGCCACTGCAATAACTTAGGCAGGTGGTGAAGGGAGCTTGGGCCCAGCAGTGGTGGAGATGGCACGGTACTGATAAATTCTGTATGCATTTTGAAAGAGAGATTTCCTGATAGAATTAATGTATATTCAAAAAAATAGTAAAGTTAACTTCTAGAATTTTGGCTTAGGCAACTGAAAGAATAGAATTTTCCTATGGGATACTACTTAGTCATAAAAAAGCAATGAGACCCTGATGTTTGATATGAAGTGGATGAATATGGAAGATTTGGTGCTAAGCAAAGTATGCCAGAGTATGAAAGACAGGCATTGTATATGTCTGCACAATGTCTGCCAAATGTCTACACTCTATAGCAGAATCTGAAAGAGTGGAAGGTATAATAGCAGGGGACCCAATTATAGATACTAGAGATGGTGTAGAAGGGGGTCAATAATAGGAGATGGGAAGGAAGATATCAGGGAAAAAAACATTTAATAGACGTAAGAATGAAAACTTTCTGTTGATAACAATGTATATAGTGATGTCTTTGACTTGAATAATATGCATCCTATTCATGCTGGGAAAACCCATGTTGTACACTGTATAGATGTACAGAGATTAAATTAAAAATCATCAAATTAACAAAAAAGAGAAAGAAAAAAAGGAATAGAGTTGTCATCAGCCACAATGGGGGATGACTGCAGATGAACTTGTTTTGGGAGGAAGAGGAGGAATTTGGGTTTAGTCATGCTGAATTAAAGAAAGAATCTAGTAGTGCTCAGTGGGCAGTCAGATATATGAACTGGGAATTCAGATGAGACATGTGAATTGTAATACACATTTAAGAGAAGCCTAGCCTTTGAATGGTATTTAAGACCTTTGGAAGGGATATCAATAAGTCCAGGATAGTTAAAGAAGTGACCTAATGGTTGAATGCCCTGGACATTCAATGACTAAGACACTGGGAGATGAACGGAAACTAGTGAAGATACTGAGAAGGAGCAACCAGTAAGGGAGGAAGAAAACTATTGCAACAGAGTGCTCTGGAACCCAAACAAAATCTGACACTAGAGGAGGCAATGATCAACTGGGTCCACTGCTCTTGTTGGGGGCGCAGCAGGTCACATAGTGATTAAGGTACTGGACTCCCACATGACTAACCACAGTTTGAATCCTGGATCTGGCACTTTAAACTCTCATTAGACATGTGTGCTTGTGTGCCCAAAATCCCAGGAGGAGAATGGAGGAGAAGGGATCATTGTATGGCCATTCTCTCCCTGGGGTCAGGGGGTGATTTCTCACTCACTTTCCCTCTCTGTCTCTGTAGACACATCTTATGGCATAAAACAAACAAAGAAACAAAAACAAAACAAAACAAAACAAAATTAAGCACTCACTTGATCTTTGGATTTAACAATACGGAGGTTGTTTGTGTTGTGTTGTGTTTTGTTTTGTTTGTTGAGAGAGGCACCCTCAGCAAGGCCTCTTCGTGCCATGATCGCCACCTAGCTCTCTAGCCAGCGAGGATCACTGGCTCATGTGCATCTGTCCCGTATGTTTCAGATCAGCCCAGGACCTGAACCTGGGATGTTCTTGTGACTTCAGCATACAGATCAGCATCCTACTGCAGATCCCACAGGTGAGCCCACTGATGTTCTTTATAAGAAAAATGTCAGTGGAGGGTTAGGACCAAATTCAAACTGGAGTGTGTCTAAAAGAAGATAGGAGCTTAAGCATTGAAGAGAGTAAGTAGAGAAAACTTTTTCCATGACTACTGCTGTATAATGGATTGTATAAGGGGAAGAAGCTTAGACGAGAGAAGAATTCTGTTTGTTTAGAAGATAGGAAAAGTAATAATAACCTTGTATCAATGGGAGTGATTCAGTAGGGTGGAAAATATGATGAGAAGAAGAGGAAAAGGAGAAGTGCTTAAGCAATGATCTTAGGTAGCTGAGAAAGGGACAGAAATAGCCTGTATTTCCAGGAACAGAGTTGTCTTAATTAAGAACTTGGAAAGACTTCATACACAGCACCGAGGAAGTGAGGGGATAAAGGCACAGCTGCAGGTTGGTTGATGGGTTTTGTGCTAATAACCTTTGGACATTCTCTTTTGATCCTAGTTAGATCAGTAATTAACAAACAATGTCATTATTTAATAGTATAAAAATGAAGGTACTGGAGAAAAAAAGGAAGTGTGTGAAATAGTAATCTAAGGAGACATAAGAGTGAATAGATAAGAAAAATGCATCAAGATGAGCAGACAGCAATAATGGCCCACTTGAAATTTTGGATATGAATTTTAATCTGGGAGCAGTCAGCATGGCTGCATGCTGTTTTCTAGGATTGGTAAGATGTGTGAGCACAGGAGGTCAGTAAAGCAGGTAGAGAGCTGGATTTACCTGTGTCTTGAGTTTGCCACGTACAGATGATATAATGAGAGGGGTGAGGAGGTTGAAGGTGAATGTAAAGGAGCTTTTATAATGATTGACCATGAACTTTTTTTTTTAGAGTGAAAGAGGTTTTTTTTTTTTTTTTTTTTTTTTTTTTTTTTTTTTTTACAGTAGAGCACATGCACTCGCCAGAGAAACAGAAAGCGAGAAATTACCTCCAAGAGGAGATGGGCATGCCCTTCTCCTTCATTCTCCTCTTGGGATTTTGAGCACGCACACACACACCAGTATGAGTTTAAGAAGCTGGGTCTGGGACTAGAACTGCAGTCAACTGCATGGGAGTCCAGCAACATAACCATTACACCATCTGCTGGTACCCATCATGGACTTTAAGGTGGACAAGGAGAGAAGATAGGACACCAAAAGCAGAAGGACAGTGGAAAATGGCAGTGCCTGTGAATTGGTGGTGCCATTGGGCTGAAAGACTGTGTTGGAATTCTGAGGAGGTGAGCTAGAAAGACAACAGGCAACAGTGAAAGGATGGGACGAGTGCTTGACATTATGAATATGAAAGAACTGAACTTGTTTTGGAGATTTTTTTTTTTTTTTTTTTTTTTTTTTTTTTTTGCCTTTAGGGTGCATGCACTCTCTGGGGAAAGAGAGAGAGAGAGAGAAAAAGTGAGAAGGAAAGTAAGAAATGGCCCCTTAGGGGGATGGCCATGCTACAGTCCCTTTTCCTGCATTCTCCTTCTGGGATTTTGGGTACACATGCACCCATTCCCAGTATGAGTTTCAAGCCACCAGGCACAGGACTTAGACTGTCCACCATGAGGGAGTACAACGACATAATCTCTATGCCATCTGCTGGCCCCAGAGTTGCACTTGTTAATGGCACAGTCTTAGGAGTAACCACAAGAGTGGGCAGTTGGAGTCTTGTGAAAGACAGATCACTGGATGACATGAGGCCATGGAACTGAGAGGTCAGAGTTTTGATAGAATCATCTATGCGTGTGTTGAATTCATCAATAATTAAGATGAAGGTATTAGGGGAGAGAAGCTAACATCATCAAGGAATGAGGACTCTACAGCAAACAGAAGTATAAACCTGTGAGCTGAACCCCATTTCTCAAGTCTGCTTTACTTTCTCATGACTACCCTTAGGGCGTTATCATCTGTCCACCCCAACATACTCCCGCGAAAGGCTTCCTCACTGCGCTGGTCCTCATACAACCCAGTCTTTCCTTCCCAGATCTATTCTTTTTTTTAAAGAATTATTTACTTATTCATTTTCATTTATTATTATCATTTTTAAATTTGACCAAAGAGAAACAGAGAGAGAGAGAGAGAGCAAGGGAAAGTGAGAAAGCAAGCTGCCAGGTCTGCCAGGTCCAAGACTCAAGTTGCAGTAAGCCATGAGGGAGACCAGTGTCTTAACCACCACGCCACCTGCCGGCCCCCCAAATCTGTTCTTCGTGTAGCCTTCAGAGTGATTACTCTAAAATAACAGATCTGACCTCATCCCCTACTACTTCATTGCTCCTCTCTGTAAGCATGGTCTAAGCTTACCAGCCTGTCCTTCGAGGACGTTTGTGCTTCCTCCCACTCAATATTCTGCTCTTGTACTTTAAATTTCAGCCACAGAAACCTTCTTGTGCATACCCACTTGTGTTATATTCGCTTGCACTTAATTTTGCTTTTTCAGGTGGAATTGCCTCTCCTATTTTATCACTGTGCCCGATTCTCTGAGCGATACATCGAAGTCATTGTTAAGTCTCCACTCAAGCACTGCATTTTCCTGGAACCCTCAAAGCTAGAATGCTTGCTCCCACTACACGAGGGGCATAATTTTTCTATTAAGAATTAGAGGCTTGATTTTTTAAATATATATTTTCTGGAAATTTGTAACTTACAGTGAATTAAGACTCTTCAAGCTCCATTTTTTTTCTGTGTGTGCGTATTTGTTTTATATTTGAAAGCAAGTAAGAAGATAAAAGTGAGTTTTAAAATACTTCACTTAGTCTTGAGCTATCCAGGAATAGAAATTCTGAAACTTTAAAGAGTAATTTAGTCCAACACTGGTCAAATCACCTGTTACCGGATACCAGTTCCTAATGATTGCCGCTGCCGGGCTCTGAATGGTTTGGTGCCTAGCATGGAGGTAAGGAGTTTGTGCCCAAATGGGAATCAGCCACATTCCTAAGCACCTTGCTTTGCTCAGCTGATTGTTTTTTTTTTTTTTTTTTTTGTAACCACATTTTCTGGATATTCTCTGTGTTGATATATACCCTGGCACACAGTCCTTATCTTGGCATCTTGAATTTCATCGGCCGCTCCTTTTGTATTTCCTGTGGGGAAACTGAGGCACCACAGATGTAAAGGGACTAGCATAAAGTCACATTGCAACTTGCTGCACTTGAATCTGGAACTCCTGGGTCCCAACCACCCCTGCTTTCTACTCCATGCTTGCTCTTCGAGCTACTTTTTAGATTCATGTTTGCTTTAATCACTTGAGTCACAGCTTTGTTAAGAAAAAAATAAGTTGATTCCTGCTCTATAGTAGGTTTACCTTCCCAGAGAGGTGGTGTGTGTGTGTGTGTGTGTGTGTGTGTGTGTGTGTGTCTGTGTTTCCCTTTACCTTCCTGGTGGAAAAGAACCAGCATGTGTTGTGGTATTATTATTTAAATGTTTATAGTCTGCCATTTTCCGCACACCAAGTCCCCAGCAGTGCCGAGTCAGACGGGCTCACACAGGTATCGTCTGCTCCATCTGGTGCTCGCCTTTCTGCAGGCAGGCCCCTGGATGGTGCAGCAGCTGAAAGTCCATATGGTCTCAGGTGTAGCCCCAGGTAGAGCATATTGCAGCCTTGCCAGGCTGCAGCCCGGAGGCAGGAGGGACTGCTGGGAGGCACATATCTGAGTGAAGTGGCCACCGCTGTGCCAAAATCAGAGGGCAGAAGGTGTTCTTGGCTTCCAGGATGGTGTGGACTTCCAGGACCAGTTGGGGACCAAGAAGCCATACTGAACTGCAAATGTCAGTGCCGAGGCAACAGCCAGAGAGTCCAGAAAACTTCCTCTTCTCTTTGCTCGCTCTCGGTCCAACTAAGTCTGGCGAAGCCTTTTAAATCACAATAGATTATTTTGTGAAAGAAAATATAGATAAAAGGAAATATGCGTAAAATCTCCAAGTGGGATTATTTTGCATTAATCTTTCTTTCCTTTTCTCTTCTCTTTTTTATTTTTATTTACTTATTTATTTATTTTTTGTAATTGGCACTTTTGTTTTAGGAATTTTGCTCTCTATTTTATTTCTGAATATCCAAGAAGAGGATAGCATTCCTGCAGGAAATCTGCCTTGAACGTCACCATAAACCGAGCGGCTTATAAACCACATAGCTTGTCTCTCACAGCTCTGGATATGGAAGTCCAAGATCAAGGTGCTGGTAGACCAGGTGTCCATGGAGAACCTGCTTCCTGGGCTGTAAGTGGCTCTTTCTCCATTCGTTCTCACGTGGCATCTGTCATAAGAGCACTGATCCCATTCATGAGGTTTCTATCCTGGGACTGAGTCACCTCCCGAAGACCCATTTTGCAACACCATTACCTTGTCACTGTGTGTGTGTGTGTTGTGGGGGTGTTATCAGGATTTTAACATATGAAGCTCGGGGGAGTCACAATTATTCAGACCTGAGAAGATTTTCTTTTCTTTTTTTTTTTTTTTCTCTTTAAATTTATTTATTTTTTACATTAATTCACTATACATCATTACAGCATAAAATGAATTTTCCATCCACAATACACTGTGTATTGGCTCAATCAAGCACATCAACATACATGTTTTCAGCAAATAATTTTCCAATTCTTTTGTCTTGTATACTTTGTTTTTTGTTTTGCCATCCTTGATTCCTTATCCCTCACCCTCTGCCATGTCCCACCCTCCTCCCACATTGTCTCTGGTGTCCATGGTTGCTTTCTATGCCTCCCCCCATTTAATTGATTTGCTAATGAACTTAATTAGTCTAAATATATCTAATAGCTAGCACAGCTGATATATACCTATACATGAACCCAAGTCTGACTTTAGGCATAAACCCCAGTGAGTAGAATGAACATATTATAAAGTAGTACCCAGCTTGGGCTATATAGCTTACTGCAGTCATCAAATATAAATTTTTTTTTAATTTCAATACGAACAGTTTTACCATTTTTTTTTTCTCCAGCAACTTTTTTTTTTAATTACCTAACATTCATTCCCTGAGCATCATCACAACGTACTAAATGTGGTTTCCCATCTAGAATAAACTGCATAGTGGCTTAATCATGCATTTTATTATCAATAATATTCCATTTCTACTTTCATACATATGTATATGTATATTTATGTTTTTTTACCCCATATTTGATCCTCTGCCCTTTCCCACTCTCTTATTACACTATCTCTGCTATATACAGTTGTCTTCCATTCCTTTTTCCCCAACATTTTGTTGATCACACAATATCATAAGTAATCTAACTACTTTCAGCAGGTAATTTCGAGAAGAGTAGTTTTGAACTGGTAATGATATTTCCTTGAAACTTAACGCCTAGAAACAGGTTAGTATTCTGTTCAAATAGTAGGTACATGCACCTATCAACAGCTCAAGACAGCACAAAAATCCTTTAAAACCAGAAAACAAAGCTTAGGAGAAAAGCAGCAATAATTTAGTCAAGTCACAGAATGTTGTTTCATCGGTTCAGTCTCATGTACTTAATCTTTCTTTTGTTAAGTTTCAATCTTCCAGATTGAATTCTGGGATATAATATTCATCTCCAAACATTGTCCCTACAATTAAGTTGCCCATTTTCTTAGTTTTTGAACTCTTATTTCTGTGTGTCTGCATTTAATTTTACTGACGTAGCACTTCCTTAAGAACTTCTTGGAGTACTGGTCTGGTTCTGGTAAATTCTTTCAGGTTTTGTTTATCTGGGAAAGTTTGTGTCTTTTCTTCCCAAATGAATGATAACCTTGCTGGGTACAGAATTCTCGGTTGAAATTGCTTTTCCCTTAATACTTTGAATATATTTTCCCATTCTCTCCTCGCTCGCATTGTTTCCGATGAGAGGTCTGTCGTTAGTCTGATGGGATACCCTTTGTAGGTAGCTTGCCTTTTTTCTCTAGCCAGTCTTAGCATCTTGTCTTTGTCTGTGGTTTTGGTCAATCTGGCTATAATGTGTCTTGGAGAAGATCTTCTTGGGTTGATTCTATTTGGGGTCCTCTGTATTTCTTGGGACTGAATCTTTGAGTGCCTCTCCAGATTTGGAAAGTTTTCTTGCAGGATTTTATGGAATAGATTATCAATGCCCTTATGAGTCTCTTCACCCTCTGGGATGCCTATTATCCGGATGTTTGGACGTTTAATTGTATCTAGTACTTCTCGCATATTATTCTCAAATTTTTGGGCCATTTTCTCAGTCTTCATGGTGGATTTTTCTAGGCCAGCCATTTTCTCTTCTACATTAGAGATTCTATTTTCTGTATGATCTAGTCTGCTTTTAATACTTTCAAGGGAGATTTTGACTTCTTGTATTATAGCCTTCATCTCTAACAGTTCCATCTGATTCTTTTGTAAAGTGTGAAATTCCTCTTTTAGATCTTGCATGAATTTCCTCACCTCCTGGAACTCTTCAACTCCTTTCTCCTTCCTCTTCAGCAGTTGCTTGTCTCTCTTCTCTTCCATCTCTGTTAGCTTTGCCATTATGAATGTTCTGAATTCTTTATCAGACATTTCCATGATTTCCATTGAACTGTGTGTGGATGAAGAGGAGCTATCCGTTTCCCTTGTGGGAGAGGTATTTTCCTGCTTCCCCATACTTCTTATGGTCCTGCAGCGATTTCTAGTCATCTGGTGGATGGTTGGTTTCATCCCAAACTTGGAGGTTCAATCACGCGGGTTTTGTATGCTGGAGGCCCAGTGTTCAGTGGGACATCTTCCTTTCTCCCAAAATGGCTAGATCGCGGGAGCCATGGAGCTGTCTGTCTCTTGAAGAAGCCCGAAACAGTGTCTTGACAGTCCATTCCTTCCACTCCAGCTTCATCCAGCTTGATGCCTGACATGCGTAGGAAGGCCCTGGTTTCCTTGACTCTCGGGGGGGCTGGACGGTGCAGGCCTGGGAACGGCCTGTGCTGGCCCCCTCCCTGACCTGAGAAGATTTTCTATACAAGGTTGATCCTGCCTGCCTGTCCCCAGGGGCCTCTGTCTCTGCCCCCTTCTCATCCTGGATAAAGCTATTGCCTTTGGCTTTCTGTGCAAACGGGACTTTAAAAATTGGATACACTAAAAAGTCTTCACTGCTGCTTTATCATTGTTCTCCTTATTATCATTATTTTAATTTTGACAGAGGGCATGTATACAAGAGAGAAAGAGAAAGTGAGAAAGCACTCCTCCTGGAGGGTGGTCTCACCACAGCCCCTTCTCCATTTCTCCTTTTGGGATTTTGACCACAGATGCATATGTGCTTAACAGGTTTCTCAGATCACCAGGTCGAGGACTTGAACTGTGCAGTCCACCATGCGCGATCTCACAACCTTAATCACCACATTTCCATCTGGCGTCACACTTTACTATTTATTCTATATAAATCTCTGAATCTCTCTCTCTCTCTCTCTTTTTTTTTTTTTTTTTTTGTTTTTGAGAGGTTTTTGCTATAGGGCGCGTGTGCTCTCCAGAAAGACAGAGAGAGAGAGAGAAACAGAAAGCAAGAAATCACCCTCCAGGGCGGATGGCCATGCCACAATCCCTTTTCCTCCATTCTTTTCTCGGGACCTTGGGCACTCATGCACATGTGCCCGGCGTGAGTTTAAGCCACTGGGTCTGGGACTCAAATCATGGTTGACTACATGGGAGTCCAGTGACACAGCTTTACGCCAACTGCTGGTCCCTAAATCTCCGAATCTCTTAAAGTAGTTTTTAAAATTATCATCACCCTGAGAACAGTATTATAATTTAGCGTCCAGAAACTGGTGCTTAAGGAATTGAATTAGTTTTTTGGTATGAAATTGCATAGTATTTTATAGAACACATGGAATTTAATTCAATTCTCCAAGGCAAATACATTATCCTTGTACACCTATTTATAAACTCTGAGAAGGAAAATTAAATAATTTTAACCCTCATTTCTATTTATATAAAAAAATACTAAAATGTATATTTTATTTTCAGCTTTCATATATTATGCCATTTTATAGAGACAAATCCATTTGTGTTATGAATCTTCACCCCTCCATACTCAACCAATAGACAATATCCAGATGTATTAGAGGAAATTTCTGAATTTATTTCACTTCCTATACTCCTCAATGAACAGAGAAAATGTGAATTAAACTACTCAGTTATATAGTGGTGACATAATTAAAGGATTTAGCCCAAGCATGAAGGATCAAAGATAGAAAGTTGATAACGTTTTTATTAGGAATTTGCATTCTAAGAAGGGAGGACATAGTCTCTGCTATACATGATATAGAATTATGAAATGACTGAAGTGTGTAGTCAGGTCCAGGCTTGTAGATGCAGGAGGTAGGGAAGAGCTGTGCAATGCTGGGGCCGTGTAGGAGGCCTTGGCTCAGATGTGAGGCAGAGCTGAACACGCCAGGTGCACCCACGTGTATCGTGGTCCTAGCTGACTGGACAGCAGAGGTGAGGCTCACAGTGTGGCCAAACCCTGTTGAGGGTGTCTGTCTGTCTGTCTCTTTCTGTTTCCATCTCTCTCTCTCATGAGAAGAATAAGTGAAATAAACTTCAATGAAAGTATACAGTCATAAACAAACACAATATAATTGAGACAGTGATATAAAAATAGCTACCATTTTTATAACTATCCCAGTTTATAAATGGAGAAGCTGCAGGTCAAAGAGAGTAACTCATTTGATATCATACAGCTAAAAGAAGAAGAACAATTCGAAACTAAGCCTGTCTCCAGTACCTCAGTGGCTAACCACTGCACACATGACAGCCCGTAGAAGCAGCAATACCCCCTCCCTGAGAAAGGCCCCACCGACTCCCCACACTCGGGGAAAGAAGGGTCTTCACAGCATGGTGGAACAGTCAAGTGCGTTTTGGAATCATGAGATTCTGGCAAGATTTTAGCCAACCAAAGAGTAACATCTTTAAAGAAAATGAAAGTCTGTCTAAGAAAACAATGTATAATCTTGAATTTTGAAACTACTTTTTAATGAATGCCCAATAATTAAAAACCATTTTAAAATGCTTGGCCTGAGTGTGCGTTTCAGATTGCTATGCCCGGGATGACATGCTGGTGAGGCTTGTAGGTTTCAGAGGAGTCAGCACCAAGCACCTGCAGGCTCCCGTTGGGGCAGATGGAGGCCCAACAAAGGAGCGCAGTGGAATTTCCACATCAAATAACGCAGCTCTGAGGCCCAGCTCCCTGTGAGCTGCCCCTGCACTGCATCGTCTCTATGCCCTTAGAGATCAGTCAGTGCCATCCGTCTCCAACCACCTTCTCCATGGAGGGCAGCCGCCCACACCGAGGGCAGAGAGCTTCCGTCTCCCCGGCCTTCACAGGCTGGAGAGGAAGGGCTGCGATGGGCCAGGACTGCCTGGAGACACTGGTAGATGTCAGAGACAGGGAGGGAAGGGGTTAAAAGCAAAGTGAAAACATTAAAGATGATAAAATCATAGGATTTGAACCTATTGCTAAGAGTGTGTGGAATGGCAATTCTGTAGTTTTGCTATGATCAAATAGAGATTAATGTGATTTAAAAGCAAGAAAATAAGGTTAAATGTAAGATGCTTTTATAATTCTTAGGTAAGAAATTTTATAATTTAAAAGACATGCTGAGAGGACCAGCAGATGGCCTAATGGTTATGTCATTGGACTAATGGTTATGTCAACTCCATGTAGTTGACAGCAGTTGGTGTCTCAGAGTCAGTGGCTTAAAACTCTCTCTGTGCACATGTGCGTGTGTACCCAAAATCCTGAGAGGAAAATGGAGAAGGGATTGTGGGGTGGCCATCACCCTGGGGGGGTGATTTCTCACTTTCTGTCTCTCTCTCTGGTGAGTGCACGTGCCCTATCACAAAAATCTCTCTCAAAAAAAAAAAAAAAAAAAAAGAAAGAAAAAGAAAAAAAATGTTGAGAAAATCTAAGGCATGGCCTTGTAAAATCTATTTTAAAATAGGTTAGATAGCTCATTTTGAATATCAGCTTGCCAACCTGATAAGGTAGGTAGTAAATTTTTATTATGTTTCAAATCAATAGCAATAGTATGGCGAATCTCTCAGAGAGCAGGGGCTGTCCCGTTAGCTTGAGCACCTCTAACACTGGACACTTTAAATCGAAAATTCTTTCCCTGCCTAGGTATCATTAACTTGTGAGATCCTATCCATTAAATCCGGGGACGTTAATGAGGTCAAGACACTCTACTTCTTTCATTTTCTTTGGCTTTTCCCCTTCTAACAGTGAAGAACAACTAGTTTTCAAATTCTCTGACCACCCACTTATGAGTTGTCCTTGTTTGCCTATTATGAGCAGTCCAGAGGTATGGAAAGCTTGTTTATTATTATTATTATTATTATTATTATTATTATTACTGTCTAGCTTTTACTCTCCTGTTTTCTGTCACCGACAGCCTGATTTGGGGGGGGTCTCTTTTATTCTTAGTTCCTAGCTATTTAAGTGTATAGTTCCCATCATCTTTATCTCTTTCTCAATCTTCCTCAGATATTTCTGCTTTCAATGCTCTTCTTACTCAGAATCAAACATGATATTCTCAATATTTATAGCATAGCCCACTGTACTACTAAAATATTCCTTATAATACCCAAATAATTAAATAAGTAAGTAAATAATAACATCTGCTTTCCAAGAAGCTTGTGTTTTTGAAAACCTGTCCCCAAAATGCATTTTCTTTTGCACTTCTGCTGCCTGTTATTTACTCTGTTATTATTTTTAGCCCACTTATTGTGGGGTATTGTTATGTAAGAAGGAGTTTTGGGACACCATTTGTTCAGAAGATTCTCCTCAAGATCCAGTGCTTTGTAATTTTGCATGTGTCAGTGAATCTTGCGGATGGGTAAGGCTTAATTGGCCTTGATATGCTGCAAATGGCCAAGGAGCTGGTGTTTAGAGAGCTGCATGCTGCCGTTTAGCCTCCCCTCAGACAAAGAACTTGGCCAAGTGGCAATGATCAAAGCGTGCAGACTGGGACAGCTTAGAGAGCCTGCTTAGGACAGGAGTGGGAAGGAGGAGCTGCTGAGGCTGGGATTTGGGATTGTTACCACTGAGACCCCTGGTCATTTCCCCTCTGCCCGTTACCCTGGTGAGTCCTCAGCAAGGGCAAGGAAGGCATTTCTTCCAATATGTGTTTCAGAACAGTGGGGTAGTTCCTGGGTAAGAGGAGGAAATTTGGCACTGGGAATAAAAAGGGGAAAAGAATGAAGGGCTTACATGGAAACTATGACCTGAAGAAAAAGGATAAACCAGCCACAGTCTTTGTGGACATACAGAAAGCTTGAGGTGTAGGAAGCTCTGTTTTCAGAGAAGTTCACAGTCACACTCCTGAATCCAGGTCCCAAGTTACAAATGACTTGATTGCGTTCATGCCTTCCCGCCCTGCGCATGGATTCTGGCTTGCTTTTCAAGGTCCAACCTAACTGTGTGACTTCCTCCAGTTCTCAGTTCAAAAAATCATCAACGTCGCATCGTCACAGCCTTCTACTCATCCACAAGGAAAGGACCGTCTCCCGGGGAGGCTCTCCTTTCACTCAGAGAATATTTGTTTCCTGCACCTATTGAGGCACCCTTCTGCTTGTCTTGGAATCCATTCCAGGGCCAGTACGTCTGCACGCCCACCTCAGGTGCTCAGAAAGCATTTGGCGAGTGAGTTAATGTAAATATCTTGAAAGTCAGAGGTGGAACGGTTCATGGAGCTAATGTGTTTCGGCCTCCCTATGTAGTGATGTGACCTGTAGATATAATTCAGCCATGTATTGAGGGGCAGAATCTGTGTCTGGTAGACCTCAACAAAGGAAAACACCAAAACGTGAGCAGTTATTTGAGAAAAACCCCAAATGCAGTCATGAAAGCAACATGGAAGTCCTTATGACAAGAGCTGTAGATGTGACGGAGAAGCTCGAGCCAAGCCGTACACAGAGAGGAGTTTCCCCTCCTGTACCGTGCTGGCCGTAGGTCTGTCCAGTCCCACATCAGCTTACCCTCCTCGGGGTCAGGCACTGAAGAGCCTTCATTCACCTCCACCACTCCACATTTAGAACAACGCTCTGCAAAGAGCTGGTGCCCAGTCAGCACTCACGGGATAAATATGCAGCAACGTACGAAGGTCCCCACAGAGACTGTCAGCGATCATCTGTGTGATTCCTCTTACCTCATTTCAAATACCTGGCATTTAACCCAAACTTCCCACATATGGCGTCGCTACAATTGGGGGTAAAAATCAGAATATTATACTGAAGTTACTTAAATTTCCAAGAGGAGAACAGATGGCGATTTTAAATAGTTATGGAACAAAATTGATGGAAAATAAGACAATGGCTAGAAAAATCGACCATTTCTTTGCTGGCCTAAACCTGGGTGGGGTTGTCAGAGGGTTTCCAAAAGTCTCTTCTCATTTCTGTCCCACTTTGACCCAGTTTCTCTCTGCAATCTCCTCATAGGCTGTAGCCAAGGGCTCTGTGACACTCAGTGACATTCACTCCAACTGGCAAAGAGAATGTGACAATCAGGCCTATTTTTAAGTGGCAATTGAACTGAATTCATGTTAAGGAAAAAAGAGTAGGGGATGAGAGAATGGAAGAGAGAGGCTTTTAAGGAGGCCTTGTTGTGAAGATCCCCATTAGAAAGTCCTGGGAGCACGTCCCCATTTGAGAAACTGACGAGGGAGGATAAAGGGCCTGCTCAGTCCTGCACTTGCTCAGCCCTGCACTCACTCAGCCCTGCACTCGCTCAGTCCTGCACTCGCTCAGTCCTGCACTAGCTCAGCCTTGCACTAGCTCAGTTGAGCACTCAGGGCTTCCTGCCCCGACCTTGCTCACCTGAGTGGGAGCCTGCTGCATCTGCAAGATTCCTTTGGGAGTGGGGGTGGCCAGAGAGCAAGTCTCCTATCTGTAGCTGGAGATCGGGAGGCCACATGGCCATGAGAGACAACTTCCTGATCACTTTCTTTCTTTTTTTTAAGAATTATTTTATTTAACTTATTATTATTATTATTATTATTTTAGTAATTCCAGAGAGAAAGTGAGAAAGTCTCCAGGTCTGGGACTTGAACCATGTTCGATTGTGTGGGAGTCCAGCGTGCTTGACCACCACCCCTCCTGCCGGCCCCCTGGCCACTTTCACACATTCAATGAGGACAGTCACTTCTCAACTAGAATCCATGTGCGCACGCATGTGCATGCATGTGTGTGTGTGTGTGCATGTGTGTGTGCAGGGGAGGAGAGGTGGAAAGGTTCAGTTGTAGCCCAAGGGGGAGATGTCTGATGTCAAAGCCAGCCTTGCTGTGGGCAGCCTGAATCTGAGTTCTGAGTACCAATTAGAGCTCAGGGTGTGGTTTAGAACTTTAATTTTCTTTAGATTAAAAACATTCCACAGGGTCATGGGGTAAAACAATAAATAGTAACAAAGCAAAATTCTTATTTATTTTTAGTAGGTCTGAGGGATATACCAGAAAAACAAATGTAACCTTGTCTTAGATTTCACACCACATTGTCAAAAATAGTCACAAAACGAAACCACAAGCAGAGTTGAGAATCCGGGTCACAGTCTTCTCTGTTACCAGTTTGCTCAGTGACAGTTTCTCCTGCAGGAATTCCACCCTGTGCTGTAGGGAGTCTTAGGGTGGAGGATCCTTGATATGCAGAGAACCAAGGACAGGAGAAGCAGCAGGTTGTGGAGCCGTCCTCTCCGGTGGACTTCGGGTTGTGCTGGCACAGAGCTCCTGTTCTGGAGTGTTCTGAGACCTCACTCTTGGATTGTGGTGTAGTGTGGGTGAAAACGGGCAAAGGAGGCAAAGCCCAGTGCCCACTGATTTAGTGACCTGGCTCCAGGCTTGCTCCTTGGACACTCGGAGCCACCGGTGCTCCCTGGCTCTGCGGATGGACTGCTCGAGTTCTTGTGGGGAGACACAGTCCTGGGCCATGGCAAAGGGGCCCTGTTCCAGGAGGTCTAGCACACAGGTCCTTTGGAGAACATGGAGAGAGACCAGCCGGCTCTCAGACAGGGCTGCACCACTGCCTCGGCTGGGAAGGGACCCCAGGGCTCCTGAGTGTCTATCTGCTCAGTCTCCTCCCATCTTATCTCAGACTCGAGGTCCTGCTTCCTTCCCTGCAGACCTCCCCTCTCTCCACATCTCCCTCTTCCACAACCAGATGTCTGGCTTTCTTGGTACCTGCTGTGTGTGTGTGCAAGAGGTTACTACAGAGCAGTCACACCTGACACTGACCTTGTTGTTTGGAGGTGGCAGTGGGCAACAGGCCAGTGTCCAGGCAAGTGCCCTCCCAACGACTCCCTGTAGAGGGAACGTGTCAGCCCCGGTGTGTCTGCAGCTGGCTCTGCTCCTCTGCCCCCCACCCCCCCCCAGCTGATGACACTACAGGCAGACCTTAATTTGAGCCTGTCTGGGGTTGATGAGCTGGTACACTTGCCAAGTGCTTATTTCTCAGCCTATTGTACTTTTGTGATGTTACTGGCATTTTAATACCATTAGAACTCATGTGCATTAGCAAGATACAGTAACTGACCCTCTCTGCAGTGGCTATTTATACTTGCTAGCTGTTTTTCTTTTCTAACAATCTCACTTATCCACTTTTCCTGCACTTTGCCCATGAATAATTCCATTTAAAATGACCAAAGGGCTCCAGCTCCACTGGCTCAAGCAGGAGCTGCGACCTGGTGGTTGAGGTCACCCGGCGTGCCTGGGTTTGGTTCCCAGACGAACCTGAACAAGCCAAGTGTGGTGGCCGCGTCTGCTGTCCTCGCTGACACTGGGGCTGGGGCAGGACAATTGTGTCATGGTGGCACCCTGTCACAAATATCTACCTCTTTCTCTTTCTTTTCTCTCTCCCCATTTGTTCCTCCCTTTTCTGTATCATTTTAAGAAATTGCGAGACGGCAGCACACCTTGATAGTCTCCGACTCACACACACTTGGAGCATGGTCACGGACGAGTTTGCCTGAATACAGCTGAGTGTTGGAGAGGACATGGTTTTAGCTGCCACGCTGGTTGTGATTTTGAAGCAAACTCCAATCAGATCCACCTTAATGAAAAACGACTATTCTGACTGAAATTTCAGGTCAACTGCCAGGAGTCCTGTGCCTCGCAGGGAGCAGCAGTAGAATGAATTATGAGATTATCAACTGTCCACTCATGGCATGTTAGAGTCTGAAAGGCCAAAACCAGGAGAGTTGGTAATTTACCCAAGACCTTTCAGAATGGAAGGAATTAACTACTCCTGTGAATATCCTCTGTGATACACATGCACAGGGGACGTCTAATGGGCCCTGGTCTGAGTTAACCATAACTATGAGGTAGCAATCTTGTAGCCCTTTCAGGTAAGGGGATTAATTTTAGAGAAACTGCAGTGCCTGCTGGAATCACAGGAGGGTGTGCTGGAGTGCAGACTCAGTATCATAAATCGACTCCTGGGAGGTACGTTTGAAACAAAGTTTTAAAATCTCTCTTTGGTCAGAACTACCCTATGGAATTTAGGGTGCCAATCTGAGTTTTACAAAAGAACAGCCAGGAGCCAGCAAGTGGCATGGTGGTTAAGGGTGCTAGACTCCCACACAAAAAGAACAGCTATTGCAAAGTCTGACTAACTTCTTGTTTAATGAAAATTAAATATTTCTGATTCTGTCTGTGGTGGGATTGTGTCAATATATTCATTTTTCTTTGAGAGAGTATTTGATTATTTTTCTCTGAATGACAGTCACAAATATAAGAAGAAGAAGTCTCTTGAAGTTTCTGTACCTGTGCGTGTACGTGTCTGTGTGTGTAATAGACCCACATTTGGACAGATACGTGTATGGATATTAGTAACAGATTTTTTGGGGGAGAACTGGGAAATAAGGATGCGGCAAACCCTTACTGTTTATGATTTTGTACTGTTTGAATTTTTTAGCATGGGTAATTTTCACTCTCTGATTAAAGCAGGTGCACATGCATCTTCCTCCTATATCTATGGAAACAAAACGTGTCCCCATCTCTACTCTTGGGTGTTCCATGAAGAAAGATTTGGTTCTTGGGTCTTGGTTGTTCTAACATTTCATCTATAAACTAGAGTGGCAAAGGGGTGAGGGCTCTTCCTTTTGCGATCAGAGACTGCTCATTGCAAGGGGGAGCTGATGTCCAGGAACTGATGTGAGACTGTATTTTACATAACCACCCCACTAGTTTGCAGGGGCAGTTTTCCACTGATTCCCCCACCCTCAGCAAAATGAAAGCATGCATTTAAGATGCATCTTTGGTACTGTTTAGTGCTGTTATTTCACATGACATGAACAACGATTGCCAATCCCAGGTGCTAGATTCTCTGGCTCCTCATTCAGTACTATAATCTTACATGCAATAGTTCATAGGCTAAAAATGTCTGTCCTCAAATCCATTTCCTTTGTAATGTTCTATTCAGGTGTTTTGTTTTCTCTTCAGCTCCCTTTGAGTGGAATGGACAAAGAGACTGGGTCTAAATTCAGGTGTGCCTCTCTGTCTAAGTGGCTGGCTTGCCTTCTCCCTCTCTGGATTGCAGTGTTCTCACTTGCAGTAGTGGGGACTTGGACATGGACTTCTCCAAGATCTCTCCTGCCTTGCAGAGGTGACCTCTAGGATGTAGCTCAGAGCAGAAGTCCAGAGGTCATAGTCCACGCGGTGTCTTTGCCCAGGTCAAGGGGACTTTTACCTTGGTGAGGAAGGGGCTGCCTGTGAGATTCTTCAGGACTTAATAACCCCAAGTTTTGCATGTAGAATAAACCTAAATGCATGTATCATCTATGATCGTTACAAAGCCATCTCATTGTTGTGTTTATTGATTTTGTAAGTGTGTTCATCGCGCAGCTTCTAAATCCATTACAAAGAACAAATACACATTTAAATATTTATTATTATCCGAGATTGTGGCCACACACTTCCTCATCCTCCCACTTGCATCTGCTCTGTGATTGACTGAACAGATGGGTGTCGCACCCAGTTCTAAAAGCCAGGATAAAAGAGCTCTGTGTTTTATACTAAAAGGAACTGCGTAGCAAAGGCAGATGAAGTATAGCCTATAGTTACTTTATGAGTTCTCTGAGGTCTTCCTAGTTAGTTGAACAGGAATTCCACAGTTTTTTGAAATTCACAGCTTTGGTAAGTCCGAGAATACAGTAAAAAGAATAAAGACTGCTAAATTATTTGGGTATTCTCTGGCATTTTTTTGGCTTTATTTACTGTCTACCCACCTTTCAAACTAAAGATCTCGTTGTTACCTTAAACTTCCACGTCTTTTTCTTACCTTAGTAACGTAATTGGCTATAAAATTCTAAGCATTTCTAAGCTTCTATTTACTATTTCTTTTAAGAAAGAGAGGAGACAGTACCAAGGAGACAGAGAGAGGCACTCCCAGCAGGGCCATCACGCCATGACCCACTCCCAGCCACAGCCAGCCAGGACCACACATGTGTGCACTCATGTTCAACATGTGTAGCGTGGTCTTAGAATGCAAACCCAGGGCTTTTCCCACGGCTCCAACCTTGCAGAACCTTTGTACCACTCCCTGGCCTAGATTCTAGGTATTTTTAAATCCACAATATTTCTTGAATCCAGTCCTTCCTTACCACCTCCCTGAATCTGCTGTAGTCCAGTCCTTTCACTTCTACTTCAAATTTCTGACTTTTTATGAACTATACAGGGATATGTAGGGTGCTCTAGGAGCCTAGAGGAACACGTAGCACATGAGAGCATGGAAGTGCACGGAGATATCCAAGAAGACAACATAGACAACATAGACCGAGGGCCCAGGATGGGTACACAGGTACGGAGAGGGGTGTGACCAATTTGTTACATCCTGCTAGGGAGTTCAGACTTTATGTAACAGGCTAAATGGAGCCATTGGAGTTCATTGGAGCGCCAAGGTTCACATAACGCCTTCTGTTACGGAAAGATGGTTCCACTGAGGAAGCAGAAGGCCTAGAGGGAGGAGATCAGTTATTATACAAGTCCAGAAGAGCCACCCACAGAGGCCTAACTCCATGAGGCATACAGTGAGAAGGGGAAGAAGGAGAGGCTCTCTTGCGCGGTAGAATCCACGAGAACAGACGTAAGAGATGGAACGAAAGTCAGAGAGCAGAATCACGCTGATTTCCTCTTCCTCCCTTGACAACTGGTGCGCTATTGGTGCCAGAACGGGGGTAAGGGAATGGAAGTGCAAAAGAATACAGAAAATGAATGGAGGAAGAATAGCCAGTAGTTTTGTGCCTGTTAGGTATTAATTACTATGGGTGATTTAGCTGAAGATACTTAGTAAGTAGTAGATAATCACTATAAATTTTTATCAATTAGGAAGTCATGGTCTTTCTACTCAAATTAAAATATGCATACCTACTACATAGGAAATCCATTTCTAAGTATCCTACCTCAGAGCTAGACTTGCATATATGTGGTAAAAGAAATATAAGCCTGAATGGCAGTTATAAGTATTTGAAGTCAATTTTACTGAAGCTTTGTTATAGTATAAAAATTGAAAACATTCTAATTGTTCACAGATAGAAGAGTGATGAAATAAAATGTGGCCTATTAGTGTGATGAAATGCTATGTACAAGAAGAACACAATAGTGTGTTGATAAGTGTTTCACAGTTCCTAGAAAAGCAAACATAAAAACGCTGATTTGGACCCAGCCTCAGTGACACAGTCTGTGGTGTGCCCGACTGCATAGCTGGAAGCCATATGCTGACTGCGGTTTGAGTTCCCATATAGGTTGGCCTGAAAATAGGCTAGATTCACGCAGGGGAGCCCAGGCTTTTGGCAGGCTGGAAGACTAGAGGAAGGGGATGGGGTCATGAATGAGTCCTGAGAAGGGTGGTCCTCTCTCTCTCTCTATCTCTCTCTCAATCTCTCTGTCTCCCTCTTCCTACTATGTGAGAATACAGTGGGAGACGGAAGTATGCAAATCAGGAAGACAGCCTTACTAGGGAAGCAGGTCTTGGACATCCAGTCTGCAGACCTATGAGAAATAAATGTTGATGGTGTAAGCCACTCAGTCTATTGTATTTCTTTATGGCAGCCCAGACAGACTGAGAGAAGTAGCTGTTGTTGAAGAATAAGGTAAGAAATGTAAAATGCCAAACTCTAAAGACCAGAAATTAGGTACAACATGACTTGGAACTTGATGTTGTTTCTGGAAAGACCAATTACATGGGCCAGGAAGTGTTGTGTTTTAAATACATTAAGGGAGTACGTATAGTTTTGTCTTCAAACTTTAAGTGAAGACAATTAGTTCCCCTTGTTTCATTAAAGGGGTGGGGAGAAGAGATACTGGAGCAGACTGAGATCCAAGAATTGTATCATACCAATCAGGAAAAGCTACCTGATAGATTGCAGGTCTGAATGTTGCCTTAGCAGACAGCAGGGTCATCTGCTTCATGGGAAAGCATGGAGTCACACCGAGTGAGGGAGTTCCCAGATACTCCTGTAATGTGGCAAAGACAGGACTAGCCTTCCCTTGGACTGGCATTGTAGAAGGACAAGAAGGAAGGGTATTAGATTTGGAAAGAGACTATGCATACAGAGAACCTGCAAACACAACCTCACCAGCTATGTATTTGGCTGAAAGCTATTTATGGTCAGTTGCCCATGCCCGGCCACTCCCAGTTTATCCTGTGCACTTCTTCCTTTCACTTGCTGACCCCCAAACAATAGGCAATACTTACCTTGAAAAAGCTGCGTCTGCCTCCTCAGCCCCTCCGACGTGGAAGCCTGCCCAAGTAGAAGCTCCAGGTATCTGCATCCTCCAGCAGCCATTCATCACAAATGATGAAAACCAGTGCTTGGACTTCCCATACCTCCACATTCCTCCGGACCAGACAGATGGAGACCCAGCACCAGAAGTGTTGCTGACCGTGATTCATGAACCAAGCAGGGAAGGGCCTGGAAACTTCAGGCAAGAGCCAAGGGCAAATGCCTTTTCATAGGTAAGCAAAATAACTTTTGTCTCATTGCTGCTTGGCATTGTGGATTCCAACATAATGACTAAGACGCACATCTTTCATAAAATAGATGAGATGTGGTTTCTCCCACTGGGGAGTGACCAACACACACAATCTTTATAATACAGCTACAATGAAATAAAGAATATAGCAGAGGTTCAACATGCCACTTCATAAGTAAGTGACGTCTTTTGGGACCATCAGTTAGCATAATGGCTATGTCGCTGGACTCTCATGTAGTCGAGTGCAGTTCGAGTTCCGGACCCAGTGGCTTAAAACTCATGCTGGGTGTGTGTGCGTGTGTGCCCAAGATCCCAAGAGGAGAATGGAGGAGAAGGGATTGAGGCGTGGCCATCCCCCCAGGGGGGTGATTTCTCACTTTCTGTCTCTCTGTCTCTGTCTTTTTGGCAAGCACACATGCCCTATAGCAAAAACCTCTCCAAAAAAATAAATAGATAAATAAAGAAGTAAGTGACATCTTTTGAGGCAAAACTTTTAAGGGTTCCAAAAATGAAAAATTATTAGTTGATGAGAATATGTATGTATGGTAATATCTTTGACTATATTCAGGCTGAGAAAATTTGTTTCATATGCCATAATGATAGATAGTGATTGAATGTAAAAAATAAATAGAAAAGAAACATTAGCTGAGCGAAACCTACAAGATATGCAGGATGTTATTAGGTGGATGCAATGACTGCCTTGCACTGAAGTGTTCTTATTGCACTACTCGTACACATCGACTTTACACAGAGAAAAGCACCGTGCAATCTTGTCAGCTTACTAGAAAACAATTGAACAATAGTTTGGCAAGAAGAAGGCAAAACAATCAGCTTATTTATCAAATTTGGTTCTTTTTTTCAAGTCGTTGCTTTGATATTATATACATCTAAGCATAACATAGCCTAAAAGTTCTATTGTTTTTAGCAAAAATTTCCTTCATCAGAAATCCAGCAAAATAGGTTTCTGTTTGTTTGTGTGGGCAGCTTGGTATATGATAAAGAAGAATATAATGTAAGGAAATTGTCATTCAGAATGTGATGTGGCTCACTTGTAACTGGTTTCAGTGAGGTCGAGGAGGAAGTCGAGACTGTCTTTGCTGGCAGGGAGCACGTTAGAGGGTCACTCCTAGCCTGCCTACCTGACAGATGCTGAAAGCCCCGCGCTGGCAGTGCTCTTAATCTTTTCCAACTGAGCAAAATGTTCAGCATGAACTTTTAAATATAGTGACACCTCGTGCGTCCAATCTGCTGAAATTTGTGGCATAAAACCAGTAATGGAAAAAGCTGTGAAGGTTTGCAGTAATTAAATGCTGCCAAGAGCCCGCATTTTCTTCAGGAAAGCAAAGATGGTTGACTTGGCAATTGACAGTCAGATGTGAGGGGTACTTTTTTGCAATGCATAATTTTATCTGGATTATTTGGAAGGTGAAATCAATGTTAAGGCTTGAAACTGTGATGTTTCTAGTGGCAAGCAGATTTTTTTAAAACATGCTTTTTTCATGCTAATGATTTCAATTGATACAATAGTGATCATAATATTGTCACACATATGCTCTTTCAGAAATCTTTACAAGTAGCATAATAAATGCAACTCTTATTATAACTTACTGATGTGATCAAACACTATTTTCATTTCTGTTATGTCAATAATTCATAAACCACCGATTATATTTCACACATATGTAAACACATAAATGTACACTTATTTATTTTAACTTTATTTCTATTTCTTTTATACATTTAATTATATTATTTAGCTTGCAAAATGAATATTTCAACATGTGTAATTTCTCACCAGTCCACTTGACAATATTATAAAGTTATCTACAATAGATAATAACCCACTTCTTTATAGTATGTATTTATCTTACTCTAAGTAAACAATAAGGGAGTAAAGTCACTGATAATATTTCTAGAGGGGAAAGGTAATTTGCTTCAATAGCATTTATTAAGCATCCACTATCAGAATAAGAATGCAGAATGAAATAACGTCCCTTCCTTCAATACTCTCACAGTGTAGTTAAGGACAGAGACTTGACAAGCCCTACTAGATGAAGTTTAGAAGCTGCAATGATCAAATTATAACCAGAACGTAGAGGAGGAGTAATTGATTAGAACTGGGCTGTGTAGACGATTTATTTCTATAGGACATTATGTCTGTACTCAGCCCTTGTGTTCTTGGTTTAAATTATTTGTATTCCCAGGGACCGGAAACATTTTTCATGAATAAATAATTATCAAGTGAGTAAGTATATATGACTGTTTTGCGACTTGTGCTGCTCTATAAAAATGCTGATTGTTGTTGTAATGGGTAGTGATGGTATTTTGACTTGGCTAATAGTTTGTTGCGCAATCATTTAGAAATGAATTTTAGATGATTAATCTCTCTGTGCTTCACTTTCCTTAATGCCAAATGAAGTGTTGATATTGATAACTTGAAAATGATTTTCATATCTAAAAATGAAGAATCTGTTATTTTAAGGAATAAATACATAGTCAAGTTCTGCAGAAATAATACATAATTTAATTGTGTTCTAAAAAAACACACAGAGAGTGATTTAAATAAATTGTATGAAGAATTCTGTCTACAAATATACGGTTATATTAGCAACTTGATTAATTTGCCCTTCCTTAAAACAAATTTTAGATTTTCCTATGACAAGTGTGCCTATCTGTCTGTATTGTAAGACAGGCCCTCGACTGCGCCCAATAAAGGCAGAGGGCCTAGATCTTCAAAATTACCCCTCAGGAAGGTGACAAGTTCCCTGGAATCTTCAGGTGAAAGATGGCCAAGTAAATAAGATCACAGATTTGATATTGAGTGATAAAATTAGAACCACCTGACGAAATAACCCAGAAAATCCGAATGAAACCCTCCTGCGATGCACGTTGCTGGATCTCAGAGCAGAAGATCCCGGAGCCCCGACATCCACACACCCCATACTCCACCTGGCTCGACATTGCTGTTGCTGATGCTTCTCCTGAAACTCCCCTCCCTGAGAGGACCCTAGCCCTCTCCCCCACACCCTCCAACGTGAGAGTGTAAATAGGGATTCCTGCCTCTGTACCTAAGAAGTTCTGGGTCTTGACTGAACTACTGATGATGAGAATCGAATATTCTCCTCTCTTTTTAAAAGCCTGTTGATTTCCAGATTTCTCCAGAGACAGAGGGAACCCACAAAAGAGTCTTCACACCATAATTCCCTCCAGCCTCTGTCAGCCTGGATTACGAGCATGTGGGGACACCAGCCTGCACAGGGAGTCCCAGGGTGGGGACCTGGCACCTTCGTGGGGGGGTCCAGGTGCATTACCATAGCACCACTTCCTGACCCCTTGAATTCTCTCTCCACTTCTCATCTCAGTGCCGCCTTTTCCCAGCCAAATAGCATGGGCCAGCTACTCAACCTCTCCCTGCTTTGGGTATCTCTTTGGTAAACTGAAATAAATTCTCTCCTGCCAAATTATTATGTAGATAACGAGAAGATACATGTAAAAATATGACAGACTGTGTTAGATTGGTAAGGTGATTTAGTACACCAAAGACCTCAGGGGAAAGGGAGAACTACTCACTGTCTGTTAGTGTGAACATTATGGTTGTCTGTAGGGAATGAACCCCACCATCCTCATTTTGAGATTGGGAAACTGAAACTCACAGAGCTGATAGAATGTTCCTTATTTGTTTCACCAAGACGTGGCGACCATTTACATCTTGTCTTCCTGACTTCTAAGCACACACTGCTCATTTCCCAACAGTGCTGCTGCATGTAACCCAAGGAGGGTGTAGGCAATATTTCCTTCAGCTTACTCTCAACTTTTTTTAAAATTTCAACTTCCTCATTATTTTTATTTGAATATCAGTTTTTTTTTTTTTTTTCAAATAATGCAAGTACCTCCGACATCATGAAATGATCTAATACCTTTGTAATAGATTGGAGTAATTTCCTTGAGTTCTCTCCAAAATTAGTGACAGAATGGTTGTCTATTTTATTATTCATTATTTTTAAATTAAGGTTACTTCTATATATTAGATGTTGATTATTTTAATTAAACCGATTTAAATACCTTCTGGAATTTTGGTGTCATCATGTGCATAACTTCACTTATTTTTTTCAATAAGTATCTACAGACCACCTGACTACATATCATGTTGGTTATCCAAAGATAAAATAGTCTCTAATTCTCAAAGAATTTTAAATATAGTGCAGGAACATATCCTTGTGAAAAACAAAATAAGTCAGTAAAGTACAATATAAATTTGCAACAGGTATGGGGGGACGTGTGGTTGCTGTGAATTTCCACTGCTGCTATGACAAATTACGACAAACGTACTGGATTAATAAAGTATAAATTATCTTATAGTTCTGGGGCCAGAGTCTGAAATTGGTCTTCTGGGCTAGAACTGAAGTGTGAGCAGATCTGCTTTCCTTCGGGGGGCCTGGGGAAGCATCTGCTTCTTTGCCTTTTCCAGCTTCCAGGATTCTCAAGCACTCCTTGGCTGTGGTCTCTTCTTCCATCTTCAAAGCCCATCACCTCATATCCTCATATAGGCTTGTGGTTATTTGGGATTTTCTCAGATAACCCAGCATAAGCACCACGTCTTGATATCCTCCAGTTAATCACATATGCACTTGTTTTTTTCATTAAGAAATTTTCGTTATATGGCCTGTGTGCTCGCCAGAGAGATAGAGAGGGGCAGAGTGACAGAAAGTGAGAAATCATTCCGCCTTCCCCCAGGGGGAATGACTTCGCTGCACTCTCTTCTCCTTCATTCTTTCTTCAGGATTTTGAGCACACATGAAACTCACACTCCTGGCGTGAGTTGCAAGCTGCCTACTCCAGGGCTCAAACCATGGTCATCCACATGGGAGTACAGCTCTTTAACCATTTTGCTATGTGCTGGTCCTGCAAAGTCCTTTTGGCCAGGTAACATAACATGCTTATAGATTGCAGAGGCTAAGATACAAACATCTTGGAGTGGAACCTTTATTCAGTCTACAACGGGTGCAATGAACTGTGGAATGGGATGAGGGAGCTGAACAGGCCAATAGAAGGAGTAGAAGGAAAGGCATAGAGACGTGGACAAGGATGACATTATTTATGACTACATGATGCAGAAGGAGGTAAGGGGCACCCTGAGAGATGAGGCTGGGATGGTGGGCTTGGTCCAGGCCGTGGCAAACCTAGCAGCTGAGCTGGGTATGTGCACTGTGGTCTACAGACTACTGAAGGCCGCTGGGGAGTGGCATGGTCAGGGCTGATGTTAGAACGATGACTGTCAGAATGGGCAGATTCATTGGGTGTGACTGGGGGTGTGATGATGACAGATAAAGGAGACTAGGAGAAAAGAGTGATTAAGAGCCTGCATTCTGGCAGTGGCAGAGGGAATGGAGGGGCTGAAACAAGGAAATATGTTTTTAGGAAAAGTCACATACTTGCTGGGGAGAGGGAGAGCAGGTGTGGACAGGAGGAAGCTAGCATGATCCTAGAGCGAGGACGTGGGACTCTGGGTGGACCGACCAACATTTCACGGGACACATGGTGCTGGAAGAAGAGCGAGGTGGTGGTAGACAGGCTTGGCGGTGATGATAGGACTATGGGCAAAGTGAACCCAGCCTTGAGAACATGGAATCTGTGGCTTCTGTGAGAAATTTGGATAGAGCTCTTTAGGAAGTTATTTTGTTTTTCTTTCTCTTCCTCTCTCTCTTTTTCCCCTTTCTTTTCCTTCCTTTCTTCCTTCTCTCCTTTTCTTTCATATTTCCTCCACCCATTTAAAACAAGCATTTACTAGGTACTAAACACACACTTTGCTTTGAGGGTATCCTGAGATGCGATCTTTGCTTAGGATTTGTTCTAGTCCATTCCATTGCTAATAACAGGAAATGCCTGAAATGGGGTGATTTGTAAAAATAGAGGTTTATGCAGTCACATTTGGAGGTCGAAGGTTCAAGGGCCATCTTTGTGGGCTGCGTCACAAGATGGCAGAGGGCAGGGGGAATGGTCTGTGCCCCATGTGTACCTCTCCTTCCCCTCGGTCCTGGCAGTGCGTCAGCGAGCTCTGCAGTGGGGACAGATTGTGAGTGCAGGCTGAGAGGAAGGCAGCGCAGTGAGTGCCACCTCTTCTTTTCAGACCCTCAGCAGTGACTAGCACACACGTGACAACTGACGTGTTCTGTGCAAACAGCGGAGCTGGTGCAGGGGGAAGGCCAGCGCCTGGCCAGGTGTGAGGGGGCTGGGCTGCCACGGGACCTCAGCCCTCACAGCATGGGCTGGACGCATGGAGACACCTCCTGCCTTGAGTCCGCAGGTCCTGGATGTCACCACCTCAGGGGTCTGAAGTGTCTGGTTCCTCACACTCGTCTGCTTCTTTCCAAGCCTTTGCTGACAATATTGCACCCTGACCTGCTCTCCCTGGTATCTGCCCTTCGACCTGACGATCTCCCACCCTGGTTCTCTCTCCTGCTTCCCTCGTCCAAGATTTCCTCACTCCATTGGGCCTGGACACACTCACCGGGCCTCTCCATAGACCTGCTCCCAGTTCAACCCCGCCTCCCCCCGGAAATGCTCCTATAGGTTACCGAGCTGCCCCACGAGTCAGGCATGGGAAGGAGGACTGCCGATTCCATCCAGCGGCTGGGAGTCTGCGGCATCCACTTACTCACCGATAATTAACTTAATTTTTCCATGGCAATATTTGTTTTGCTTTGTCTTCCAAAGTGCCTGTGATGTTCCCTATATGTCAGTGAAAGACTAACAGGACCTATTATTATCATTTGAAAGCTAAAAATAAAAACGAGACATATGACTTTAGCAGGACAGCGATCAATAAGACCTGAGATTTCTAACTCCTAGGCCAGGGCTTTTTCTTTTTTCTTTACTTTTCCACCAGAAAGAAGGCAGGGAAAGGGCACAATGTGTCCTAGCAGGATGCTCAGGCCCTCACAGCCAGGTCACCTGAGATCAGGCTGAATACCACTCACCTTCCCAAAGGACATCCGGCCTCCAGTATAGCTCTGGACATGGGCTGAGGGAGCGAGGATTTATTTCAGAGAAACAAAGAGATGCTGAGGGTGATTTTGACATTTGAGAATAAGTGCTAAGAAGGCTTTGACATCTGTGACCTCAATAATTGGAAGGTTTCGCCATGCTGTGCAGGGGGCGGGGGCCAGCAGGCAGCGCCTGTCAGATACCATGTCAGGATTGATAAATGCGTTATTTGGGGCTCTGTCAAAACGCTCATGCTAGCTGGGCGTGATATCTCCCGCGCATAGAACATGGCTGCACCATCTGCTCGCTTTGGAAGCGTGATCTTGAGCCCGTCCCTGTGCCCAAGCCAGGCCTGTGACTCGCCCTAACACAGAGGATGCATGTGGGCACAGAGAAGCAGGCTTCCATCCTGGTGAGCTCCGAGTCTGGGCGCTTAGGGACCTGGGAGATTGCCTGCCCCTGGCTGTGGTCCTGGGTTCTGATAAATCACCCTCCCTGTCCCCACCATCCATCCAGGGATTGCTGGAGCCTTGGTTGAGTGCTAATGTTGTTATAATGTGCCTTCTTTGCGACAGATTGGGATCAGAAAGCAGGCTGTTAAATGCCCTTTGTTTCTCTTCAAACAAGGTTCTTTAAAAAATCATGGCTCTCATCAAACGGGGCTGGCAGAGCTGGCTGTGATCGCCGTCAGTGTGGCCTTCCATCTAGCCTCGCGTGCCCACTGTCAGCTGCAGGGGGCCCCCACTCAGCTCAGGAGGAGGAGGGGATGAAGTCTTGATTAATGTTCAGGTCCTCCAAGTACTCTGTCTTCATGTCTAGGAAGCACCGGGGCATTGCGGGGATGGTGAGCTGGAATCCTCGGTTACAATCAGTGGAGGACTCGGCTCTGACCAGCAGCAGACGACTGTGGGCCTGGAACGACCGGAAGGCTCTAGAACCCCGCAGGCCCAGCTCCCAGGGCTGGCACACCGTCCACCTCTGGGTAACTCTGGGAATGTGACCAAATATCCCAGTCTCAATTGTTCCCTCAATAAAAAGGATTGTTTTTAATTTGCAGGATAATGAAAACATGATGCAATTGCCTTTCCTGATGCTTGGCTTCTACCTCAATAAATGCTGGCTTTTCTAAGGCAGATCCCTTAACATCGGAGGGTTTCTAGCATAATAGCAATTGGAAATTAAGTTGGGGGGGAAGTATTCTACTCTGTCACATAAATCTATCACATACATGTAACTTATGTGCTAATCATTCCTTCTGAGTGTCACATCTGAAACAGATATCAGAAGTTCATTATTAGGATGAGAAGTTGGAGGACCTGAGACCCTCTGCTTAGATCCTTGAAGCTTCTGTGCCAACAGAGACTTGCAGGTCTCACTATTCTTGACTGGTAGCCTCCCAGACTTGAACACTTACATTGTCAGATAACTTACTACCAAATAATACAACTGAAAACATCTGTGAGTAGCCCAGAATCACTATTGTGTATTGTAGGTCTTGGCAAACCTTTATTAAAGGCCAGACAGTAAATATTTTTGGTTTTATAGGCCCCTAAGCTCTGCATAACTACCCGCCTCTGCCATGGACAATGGACAAACTGTGGACGATGGAGAAACCAGTGGTTCTTGCGGCTTCACATACACACACACACACACACACACACACACGTGCATGTATGGTCTTTCTCCCCTTGCGGTACACTCTGCTTTTGGACTGAGCCTGGTTTGTCTATCTTGGTTTGTTCAGAGACAATCTTTACACTAGGCTGAGGAGGCTGCTAGCTGGTAAGATGGTTCTCCTGCTGGCCTCCCGCCTTTCTCTGCTAAGCCAGCTAAAGTGGGGAGGCAGGCAGGCTAATCTCCTCCTCTCTGTGTAGGGCATTTTGGGAAAAGGGGAATCAACCCATTGGTGGTAGCATATGGTGCCCACAGGGACTGCACTTTGATGGAGGAGACGCCCAGACCCTGTTTTCTATTGTTCTCGTAACCAGGAAGAGGCTTCCCACCACCTGGCCCATCTGTACCGGGAATGCCCCATGACATCACAAAGTGTGGTCCTCCCTCTGGGGTCAAGCACCAGCACTTTTCTCAGGTGGTCTTGCAGCTAGACTGTCTTGTCAGTTAACATTTCATGTGTCCACCCAAGACCTGCTCCGGTAGCTCCCAATGTCTGTCTCACTGAAGGGAAGGGTCCCAGTTACCAGTGTGTGTGAAGGCACCTCTGAGCGTCAGACGTTGTGGAAGGACTGTCTTACAGCTGGCCCAGGTATATTTCTGGGGCAGTACGCAGCAGAGGGTGGGGAGGCAGGATGCTGAGAACTGGCCTGCAAGGTACATGCAGCTGGAGACAAAGCGGTCAGTCCCAGCCTCCTTCGGAACTCGCCAAGATATTACCAGGCTTTCCATCTCTGCATGCCACCTCTTTGCTGAGGCAACATAAGCTGCAAGAACACGCCCTGGGCTCCTGTTCACCATGCACCTGCTTTGTGGGGTGGCCCAGCATAACTCCCCACTGCTGTGCTCCGTGACAAAACAGAGCACTCCCACATGTGGACCTCCAGGCCTCAGACAGTACGGGAGGCTGTGGGCCCTCCTTGCTCTGGCCTCTCTGCAGAGGCTGGGGCTGAAAGAGCTGTGTAGACCTCCTTTCTGATTTTGATGGCCACCCGTGTCCCGATTGAAACTCACCAGGCCAACTTGACTGTACAATGCTGCCCTGACCAATAGTTTCCAGGAGCCTGTAGTGACCACTGAAGTACTCTTTCTTATCAGAGGATAGTTGTGAAACCCTGCTTTACGGTGACAGTCTAACTATTATAACTAGCAATTTAAATAGTAATGCTAAGTAGCATCACTGACCTTACTGACAATGCTCAGTATTCCTGGTAATTAGGAGCACCAAGTACATTAACTAGCCTAACAATACGAACAAACAATATTCATTATATGCACTAAAAATGGCACTTAAGTTACTAATTAAAATACTAAGTTAGTTGACCCTAATTTACAATCCAAAAAAATTAAAAATTAAAAATGAGAGAAAATAAATACAAAGTAGAAAAATAAGTAAGATGAAAAGATAGGTTAAAAAAACGAATGAATAAACAAGTGAATTAATGGAAATAGAGTTCTGGATGGTAAATGCAGGAGTGGTGGCACTCATTCTTCCTCTGGCAATTGTCACAGTGGTGATAGATTGTGGTGAGAGCCACCAAAAGGACCAATACTGCTGGGCAGAGGTTTGGCAAAGAACAGAGCAGTGACAACAACACCCCACACAATGGTGGTCACTTAACAAGGGGACACAGTGACTGCCATAGGGAAGCTTAGCAGACCCAGCCCCAGGTGATCAGGTCAGTCTAGGACATCAGTATCTCATGCCTTCTTCTTCAAGAAGGGCGTGGATTCTCCCTCTGTGACCTTTTTTCAGAGAATCAACACCATTTCTGTGGGATTTCTGCCAAGAAAGCATGACCTGAACCTGCTGTGATGGGACACTGGACGAAGGGTTAGGATCACTCACAACGTAGTAAGAGTGAGGAGACATGAGGGCTGAGCGCAATGCTCTTCCTGATGGGATGCTGTGCCCGAGAGTAACAGGAGATATTTTGGGGATATTTGTTGAGGTTTGAATGAGGTCTCTCCATTGGATGATAGTATGGTTTCAGTGTTGGAGGGTGGTTATATTTTGGGCAAATACATACTGAAGTATTTTGTTATGCAGGGCTTCATGCCTGGGCTTTGATCTTAAGTGGTTAGGGGGAAATATTGATGATAATAGATGTATACTTTTACACACACACATACAAGACAAAAAGATTGATGGAGCAGATGTGGTAAAATCATAACTTTCAGGGAATCTGGATGAAGGGAATATGGACCTTTGAATATGAGATCTCTAATGAGAAGCCTGAACTAGCTGGGAATTCTTGGAGGAGACTGGCTTATAGTGAGCCTGAAGAATGGATACTATTGAGAAGAGGAAAGGAAGAGGAATAGTGAGTTCTGGTTGGGATGAATAGGACTGCCAGTGCCTACCTCTCCTGCTGGTCATGTGACACCCCCTCCCACCTATGAACTTTCCAGACACCAGAACTTTAAGCCAAATAAACTCCATTCTTTAGAAATGACCTGATTCAGGAATTGCTGTAAGAACATAATCAGAGACAAACAAAGGAAGCCAGGATTCATTTTATTTCTTGTGCAGATGACTATGTAGCATAAAAGTTTAAATCATAAAGAATATACACAGATATAATTTTCAACAGTCTTCTGGAGGAGAACTCTGGATGATGATATGAGGAGTGTGTGTGTGTGTGTGTGTGTGTGCGTGTTTGTAAAGGACTTATAATATAATTTTAATTATGGGATTCCAAATATCAGAATTGCATAATAAAAGATGTTCTTGTTACAGAAAACATTGTTTTAAGTGTAAGAGAGTGAAGTGTTCTTAAATGTGAAAGTATACCTAATAATCAGTATTAGGTAATGTCATTAACTGTTTTTATTTTTCAATAGAGAGAAAAAATAGACTTTCATATAACAAAGCATTCATAACATGTAAAATCATAACTAAAGGCACACATCATTAATTACTTAATCAGATATTAAAGATGAATTCAGGGAAATATTTACTCTCCAATTCTATGGAAAAATTAAAGAGAAGATATACCAGAAGCTTTGGGTATGGGAGAGCCTTATTAAATACTTCTTTAAAAGACTTCATGATAAAATTCCTATGAGCACTCTTAGGATGTGAGCTGATTGTTTTTTGTTTGTTTGTTTGTGTGTTTGTTTTTAGGTTTTTGCTATAGGGTGCATGCATTCACCAAAGAAAGACAGTGAGAAAGAAAGTGAGAATCAAAATTATCTCCCCATGCCAGAGGGGATGGCCATACCACAATCCATTCTCTTCCTGGGGTTCTGGGCACAAACGCATATGTACCTAGTGTGATTTTCAAGCTTCCACATCAAGGACTTGAACTGCAGTCGGCCATACAGGAGTTCAGCACCTTCAACCACTATACCACCTACTGGTATGTTTCAAGGCTTCAGTAGTGAAACTACACCATGAGGGAGAACTAAAAATTCAGTTGTAGAGAAGGGGAGATTGAAAGAGTTGATACTGCAAGTTCAGAAGGGGAGGTGGCCCAGGCATAGGGAGAGCAGGGTTAACAGTACGAGAGCAGGTAGATAAGTCGAATGACGTCTGAAGGCTAGTAGACATGATACGTGTTGGCGAGTCTATGTTCACTCCTAAGTAGCTGGAGAGCAGATTTTGAGTTCACAACACAAAGTGATGGCAGGTGTTTGAGAGGGTCGGTACACGTGGTGCCCTGATTTGTCTGTACACACTGTTGTGCACAAACTGACAAAACCACGCTGTACCCCATAAACGTATACTGCTGGTATATGTCAATCAAAATACTAATAATAAAATTAAAGAATTGGATAAAGGGAAAGAAGAGGGTACATTTAAAAATTAAATGTAACATTTTACATCTCTGTCGAATTACATGCCATGAACTGAAGAACTTGCTTGATTCTCTATATAAGGTTATAATAAATTAAATATAAATAAATTAAAAACTTGCATAAACTGAGTGGTTTATAACAACAGAAAATATTCTCCATAATTTTGGAGGATGGAAGTATAAAGTTTATGTGTCTGCTGGGCCATGATCCTCCAAAGCTTCTGTAAAGAATCTTTCTTTGCTTCTTCCAGTCCTGGTCCTGGGGGTACCCTGGCTGTAGCAACACTACCCCCATCTTCGCCTGTGTCCTCACAGGGTCTTCTTCTCCCTGGGCATCTCTGTGTCTCTACATCTCCCTTTCTTTATGAAGACACTGTTCATTGAATTTAAGGCCTACACTACTTAGTATGGCTTAATTTTAACCAATAACATCTGCAAAGACTCTATTTGTCAATAAAGTCATCTTCTGGGATTATGAGCAGACATGGACTTTAGAAGAACACTCGTCAACCAAATTATACATAAATGGCAGCTCTGTTTTTGTATGTTTCAAGTCTAACATTTTTATTTTATACATTCTTATAAGTTTCAGTTTTCCACTGAAGTTACCCAAATGTGCTCTCATGTTCACATTTTTTATCAGAACCTCTAAAAAAGTAATCACTGCCATGTTAAATTCCCTGAGTGAAATTTCCCATGTCTGAATCATATCTGATTCTGATTCTGCTGTTTTCTTTGTCTCTTGGCATTGTGTTATATCTGTTTTATTTATTCATCATCACTTTTGTTTGATAAATAGACATTTTACATAGAACTGTAGAGTATAATAGAGAATGAAATAGGTGACTTTTAGGCCTGAAGATAAAAAGCAACCAACCAACCAAACAAACAAACAAAAAAACCCCCTGTTTTCAACTGACCTCACTCAATAAATACTGAATGTTGGCACTCTATGGAAGAAACAGAAAAATTTGTAGGTCTAATAACATGGAGAGCAATGGCAATAGTAGGGATTGTGCAGGAGGAGGGTAGGAAATAGGGTAGGGTATCAAGGGGAGAAAGAAGTAAAACATTTAAGGGACACAAAAATCAAAAATTATCTGTTGATGTTAATGTGTATGATAAAGTCTTGGGCTGAACCGATACACAGTGTATGCATGATGGGAACATCCATTTGGTATGCTATAATGATACAGAGTAGTTGAATATAGAAAAAAAATAAAGAAACAAAAATCAAAAACCACCTGTTTTTCTGCTAAGCCTTAAGTGTCGGGGTTTGAGTCAATCTGAGGAGTTGGACTGAGTGTGGGAGTTTTTGGTGCTATGGTAACCATAGCGCCAGCCATAGTGCACCATAGGATTAAAATTCCTCTAGTGTTAATTTATATTTAGGATTGGGATTAGTTACTCAGAAGTTGTTTTTGATGTCATGATCTAGGTCTTCCCCATTTAATGTGCTTTAGAGATTTCCTTTTTCCTATTGGCTGCAATTTTCTAGACTACTCTGACCAATAGGGAGAACGAAAGAAAACATGGAGCAGGTTTGAAAGGCAGTGGCAAAACAAGCAGCCTAATATGGTCTGTCTGGCATGTTTTTTGTTGTTGTTGTTGTTGTATTGTTTTGTTTGTTTGTTTTTGTTTTTTTGTTTTGTTTTGTTTTTGTTTTAGAGGTTTTTGTTATAGGGCGCGTGAGCTCGCCAGACAGAGAGAGAGAGCCAGAGAGATAGAAAGTGAAAAATCACCCCCCGGGAGGATGGCCACACCGCAATCCCTTCTCCTCCATTCTCCTCTCGGGATCTTGGGCACACACGCACACGCGCCCGGCGTGAGTTTAAGCCACCGGGTCCGGGACACGAACCACAGTCGACTACGTGGGAGTCCAGCAACATAGCCTTTATGCTAACTGCTGGTCCCTGGCATGTTTAATAAATAAGTTTCATAAAGACTATAGCAATGATACGGAATGTGGATAGTATCCAACAAGGAACTACTCTATATTGAATTACTCCCTAAAGGAAAAGAAAGGACATTGAAATTCATTTATTATAAAGCATGACGTATGCTTCTTGAGGAAGAAATGTTACTGGATTTCTTCACCTCCTAACCCAAGGCTGGTTTACATACAAGATTCCCCATCTGTGTTGACTGTGGTTGACAATGGATGAGGTCACGAAGCCCTGTAAGGATGCAGGCTAAGCACCGACTGCGTGCCCAAACCTGCCTGATAGAACTCTGCTTATTCCAAACTCTTTACCAGGAGAGCTTTGCATCCCTCTTTGTCTCCATGCACCTTGTTTCATGTGTACATCAGAGCTTATATTCTCTCAGACCATTTTTCTGATGAGCTTAACTCACAGAGAACAGCCCTTTGAAATCTCATGGGACCTACAGTGGGATTCATATTAAGTCCCTTGTCTGGCACACAACTGGGTGTATGCTGTGCTTCTTTAACAAACTGACCTTGGTTGAAGAAGAAAACTATCTTCTTGCTATGATCGAAATGACTCCCCACCCCAAAATTATGTGTTGAGCTTTTGTTGTTATCATAGTAAGTGTGTGATAATCTAATTGGATTAATGCCAGGCATAGCTCCCTAGCTGAAAGGCTGAGACAGGAGGATTGTAACAAAAAGACTCTATTATCAAAACAAACAAACAAACAAAGTCTAAAATGGCCAGCTATGGTATGGTACCACTGAACAATATTAGAACCATATGGGAATTGACAAGGTCCTGGATTTCAATCCTCTCTGACTGGAAAGCTGAAGGAGGATCATGGCATGGTAGGACTCTTACTAGAGTTCCAATATCTTCCACCTCATGAAATAGCTAAATAAACTTACTGAAAATAAGATATTTATCACATAAAAGGATTAATAATAACATAAAATTTTGTAAGTTGGGTTACATTCTCCAATTCCTTATTGGAATAAGATGTGAAATATTTCATCTACTAGTTCTTCAGTATCAACGTCAGCAAAGAAAACCAAACCAAACCTCTTATACTTTAGCTGGAGTTAGGCGATTCCCGAGAGACAAATGAGAAAGTATGAAGGTACTACAGAAATAGAAGCTATTTTTATCATTTCCCTTCTGATTTTTGTCCACACGGCAGGTAATTAATGGTCTCTGAACAGCCATCCAGGTGGCCCCATAACCATACTATTTAAGGGGACCTCACAATTAATTCTTTTGTGGAAAGCAGAAAGAAATCTCCCTCCTCCTCTCCTTGTTTTGTTGGGATTTGTTTTTCTCTTTTCCTCTCTCTCCTCTCTTAATTCAACCTACTTTGTGTACCAGAAGGCAATGTGTCGGGCTTGGGATCCCGAGATGGAACAGCGACGGAGTCCGCCCCTGGAAGTCCATGCAGATAGAGCCCAGAGATCAGAAGTCGGCATTTCAAGTTGTGCATGTTGGCATTTCTCAAGACACAGCCCAGGCGAAGGTGCTGCCTTTGTGCAATCGGCGCTCTCCCTTTCTGGCTCGCTCATCCTTAGTTTTTGGCTCCGAGTAGATGTACGTCTGTGTGTGTGTGTTTTAAAGTGCAGTGAACTGCACAGTGAAGTTCTTTTTCTCTGCAGCTTTCGTAGGTGTAACATCTCAGCCCACACAGCCCACCTGCTCCAGTCTCTGCTTCAGCTGTAACAACTGGTGTTTTTAACAGTGGTGCTGACTCTGGATTAGCTACTGAAGCATCAAACAGCAGACAGGTCTGCCCGCCCCAGCCCGTGGAAGAGGATATGGAGCCAGCTGTCCAAGTGGTGGTGGCCAGAGCCCCTGCCTGTCAGAAGAAAGGGCCTGGACCCTGGCATGCCACTCCTGGGGAGAAAAGTGAACACAAGAAAATGGTAGAACTCTGGGTTATTATTTTTGTTTGAAATAAGAAGTAAAAATCTTCTCAGTATGCAGGTGTGTAGTTAGCATTTCAGTTTTTGCATGTATTTATAGAAAATTCCAGTTCTTTTTATTTTTCCCCCAAGATAAGTGACTTTATGGGACCATGACACGTTCCTTGGTGTCTGCATGACTCCTGGGTAGTTCTGAGGTCATTGACAGGTTCTCCTGGGTCTAACAAATGAGAACTTTGTTTGATGATTTAAGATTTTACCCAGATAGGGATTTCTGAGGGTCCTAATTAGTGACTCTGCTGTAGACTTCAGAAGTCCACGATGACACTGTCCTGTTGTGGCTGCCACCCACTCTGCTAGGAGCGAGGAGCCCCTGTGAGTCAGCCTGTCCTCTCTTTTTGCTTCTCTGTCTATGTCACTGAGCCTTTGTTGTATTCTTGCTGGACTCAAATACCAGGATACTAGGATAGCTCTGTTGTGCTTGAGAAAGACTTGTCTCTCATCATTCTCTGTGGATTTATGATAAGTTTATAGCCCACATGCCATCAAAGTCACACAGCCGACACCAGCAGACAACATAATTGTCGTGTCACTAGACTCCCATATGACTGACTGTGGTCAAGTCCCAGACCTGGCAGCTTGAAATTCATGCCAGATGCATGTGTGTACATGCCAGAAATTTTGAGAGGAGAATGGAGAAAGGATTGGGGCATGGCCATCCCTCCTGAGGACTGATTTCTTGCTTTCTGTCTCTCCAGTGAGCACAATGCTCTATAGCAAAGATCTCTTAAAACAAAACAAAACAAAATAAAAATCATACAGCCACATGACTTCTGTGACCAATGAAATGTGAAGCAAAGTAAGATATATCACTTCTTGGCAACAACATTAGGATCTGGCCTAGGATTTATCATACTCTTTCTTCCTTCTGCCAGGGTTACCGGCAATATCCCGGATAATCACCACTCTGTCGCTTACGGTCACAGAGTGGGGTTGGCAGTGGTAGAGGTTAGCGTGCTGCAGAAGGATGGGCAATGACACGAGGGGAAGAATGTTTTGTGTTTAAACCTAACCCAACTAATGCAGTTACCTAATCCAACAGAGCTCCTCTCTCACAGTACATCTGAAGATCTCAGTTACATGTGTTCTTGCTTCTCTTGCAGCTAGACCTGGGTCTGCCATCCAGTCCTGGAAAATGCAATGACATTTTTACAACATTCCTTAGGGTAATCCAGGGGTCAGCTGATGGGATGGTAGTTAAGGTGCTGGATTCCCACATGACCAACTATGGTTTTAGTCCTGTACCTGATGGCTTGAAAATCATGCCAGGCACATGTGCTTGTGTGGCCAAGATTCTAGGAGGAGAATGGAGACGGGATAGTGGTATGACCATTCTCCTTGTGGGGTAATTTATCACTTTCCTTCTCACTGTCTCTCTCTTTCTGGTGAGTAGATGCACCCTATAGAAAAAACCTTAAAAATAAAAATACAAACAAAAGATATCCCAACAGCAGTATCTCCAGGAATGGGTAAATACATTTGCAAAGCAAAATTATAGTCTACACAGTTCTCCAGTTTAATGAAAAAGGTTCAAGGTCTAGGTTAGTCCAGAAATACGTTTTACAGAGCTTAGAGGAGGGTATCAGCAAAACCATTCTCTTTGCCTTGGACCTTTTCTCTCCTTTCTGAATGACTGAATCAGGTGTCAGTTTAAGGACCACGTTTTCGGAAAGAAGAAGACATGTCTCCTTCCTGTACTCTCCAGTATGATCCTTTATCCCCTCTTCATCATACACATCTTAATGGAAACTACTCCTTTCTTTTCTAGGCTCTATACCTAATAAACCCTAAAACTGATTCTGCTGCCTTCATGATTATATCCCGAAGACCTGGTAGAGGGTGGAACCCAAAGAAGGTGTTCAATAAGCTCTTTGGGAAAATGAATACTAGCTATGGTTCTAGAGGCCAGGATTACACATATTTCAGGTGATAAAAATGTAACTTTATTTCTCATGGTCAGACAGAAGTAATCTCTGTGAGTCCATCCTACATGGGAGCCTTGAGTATGCTCTGCACCTGCTAGCTCATTATAGTCTACTTCATTTCATAACAGTTCTACAGTTCTCTTTAAAACAGCATATTTAGCTCAATTTCAGTACTTCAGTAAACCAAGATCCTTGACTCTAGCATTCGTTAGTCTTCTGCTGTTCCTGTAGAAATCCTTTTCACGTTTACCAAGATCCCTACACTCTGCAGCTTGCTTCCTTGATACTACTTGAGAACACTATGAGGGGTATGAGTAGCAACCATACTCTGGGATAACTATTATTTATTGCTCATTCTCATCATTTTTATAAAGCAAGCACCTTCCCTGGGAATCACTATATTGGCCTCAGATTGAAGAGACAGAATCCTTCAGGCTTGCAAAAAGAATTCACCCAGTATGAAATACTTCACAGACCAGTCCAGTTGAGAATACTATATACGTTATTATCAACATTTCTGTGTCCCACTAACATCATGCCTCTCTATTTGATTTCTTGCTATATTCCTCTATAGTTTTCCCTTCTCCCACCCCATTACACGTTGTCTTTAGCATCCATAACTGTTTTCACTGCTTTTATGCCCTCCAATTTTCTATCTGTACCATAAAGTGCGAATAGTCGGTATATATTAAGTGGATACATACAATATCTTTCTTTCATAGCCTAGCTTGCTTCTCTCAGCAATATAGCCTCCATAGTCAATCGCTTTCTATCAAATGCGAGGGTCTTCTTGTTTATTTTATTTTATTTTTTTATGGCTGAGTAGTATTCCATAGAGTATATGTGCCACACTTTTTCCATCCATTCATCTGTTTGTGGACATTTGGATTGATTCCATGTCTTAGTGATAATGAATAGTGCTGCAATAAACACTGATGTGCAAAAGCGCTTTTCTGACTGAGCATTCTCCTATCCTTTGGGTATATACCCAGAAGTGAGACAGCTGGATCAAATGAAAATTCTATTTGTAGATCTTTGAGGAGCATCCATATTGTTCTCCACAGTGGCTGAGCCAGTTTACTTTCCCACCAATAGTATAGGAGAGTTCCCCTTTCATCACATTCCTTCCAACACTTACCACTTTTTGTATTTTAAATCTTTGTCATTCTGACAGGGTTTAGTGTGGTATCCCATTGTGGCTTTAATATTCATCTCTCTTATGATGAAGGATGTTGAGCATTTCCTCATATGCTTTTTGACTATTCATATGTCTTCTTTAGAGATTTTTTGTTCAGCTCATTTGTGTCCTATCATATGGTCGATCTTTGAAAAATTTCTATGCCAGGATGAAAAAAAAATGTATATATTGTGGTCTTAGGGTGGAAAGTTCTATAGATGTCTGTCAATCTGTCAAATGATACCATCAATCATTTGGGTCCTGTATCTCTTTGTTTATTTTTTGTGTAGAAGATCTGTCTAGAGAAGATAATGAGGTGTTGAGATCCCCAACAATTAAAATGTTGCATCCTATCTCTCCTTTTAGCTCCAGCAGCCTTTCCTTCATGTATTTAGGTAGATGTTCCTAAGTTGGGTGCATAGATATTTATAACATTATGTCTTCTTGCTGAGTTAGCCCATTTACTATTATATAACGCCGTTCTTTGTCTTTTCTTACTGTCTTTGTCTTGAAGCCTACCTTTTCTGATATCAGTATCACAACTCCAGCCCTTTTTTGATTTCCTTTTCCATAGAATATCTTTTTCCAGCCCTTCAATTTTAGTCTATGTATGTCTTTGTCCAGAAGGTGGGTTTCTTGTAGGCAATGGATAGACGGTCTCTGTTTTTTTACCCATTCAGCCAGTCTGTGTCTCTTAATTGGAGAATTTAATCCATTAACATTCAATGTTATTATCGATATTTCTGGACCTGTTTCTATCATTAAGTGAGATATTTTCTTGGTTATTTTGTTTTCTTTTAACTGTCCATCTGACTGTTTAGTTTTTCTGGTGTAGCACTCCCTTAAGAACCTCTTGAAGAGTTGATCTGGAGTTGGTAAATTCTTTCAGGTTTTGTTTATCCAAGAATGTTTTTTATCTTTTTTTCCCATGTGAAGGTAATCTTGTCAGGTATAGTATTCTTGGTTGAAATTGTTTTTGTTTAACACTTTGACTATATTTCCCCAGTCTTTCCTTGATTGCATTGTTTCTGAGGAGATGCCTGATGCTAGCCTGATGGGATAACCTTTGTAAGTAACTTGATGATTCCCTCTTGTCAATTTTAGTATCTTATCTTTGTCTATGGTTATGGCCAATCTGGCTGTGATGTGCCTTGGAGAGGATCTTCTCGGGTTGATTCTATTTGGGACCCTATGTATTCCTTGGATCTGGTTGTTTGAATGCCTCACTAAGTTTGGAAAGCTTTCTTCCACTCTCTAGGTTTGGAAAGTTTTCTTCCAGGATGTCATAAAATAAATTATGAATGCCCCTATATTCTTCCTCTTCTAGGATAGCAATTATCTAGATGTTAGGGCAGTCAATGGTATCTAATATTTCTCGTATATTATCCTAATTTTTCTTGGTTATTTTCTCAGTCATATTGATACTTTTTTTCTAGGTCAAATGTTTTGTCTTCTCAAGACCAGGGAGGTTTTAATTTCCTGTATCACATTCTTCATTCCTCACAATTCTGTTTGATTCTTTGTTATGGTGTCTCTTTCTTCTTTCAAATCATAAAGTACTTCCTCATTTCCTGGAGCTTGTTGTCTCTTTTCTCTTGCATCTCATTTAGTTTGGTCACTATGAATATTCTAAATTGCTTATCTGACATGTCCACAACTTCCATTGTGTTGTCTGTGGGTGATGCAGAATTGTTGTTTTCCCTTGGAGGAGAGACATTTTGTTGGTACCTCATATTTATTGTGCCTCTGAGATTTTTCCTATGTGTGATCTATATCTTTCCTAAATTTTTCAAGGTATCTCTACATATTCAAAAATGTGTAGGAGTAGAAAATTAGTGATCTATCTTTTGGTCTACCTCCTTGTTGCTCCCCTGCACCCTGCATGGTTGTCACTGGTCCTGAGTGACCCAAAGTCCTCCCTGTTTCAAAGAACAGGTGCACCCGAAACTGAACTACTGAGATTCACCTCAGGAGCAAAGAAAAGATTGTACGGCCCACATTGTACACTATCCAAAACACCGAAGTCCTGAGAATTAAAAGGTGAGTAAGGGAGGGGATGAGCCATGATCCCAGCCATTAGGCCTCACAAGCACAGGCAGCCTGACATCTGGCAAGGCTGCAAGGCTGTTAACTTGAACCAGTATCCAGATGGGGTGGGGAGGGATGCAAGTTGGATGATCAGTTTTTTGTCTATGGATTTTACCATCACGTTTAAATGCTTTCCACTTTCTACAACAACTTGGTTTTTTTTTTTGTTTTTTTTTTTTTTTTTTTTTTTTTTTTTTTTGAGAGAGAGAGATATTGCTATAGGGTGTGTGCTCTCATATATATATATATATATATATATATATATATATATATAGAGAGAGAGAGAGAGAGAGAGAGAGAGAGAGAGAGAGAGAGAGGGAGGGAGAAAGTGATGGTCATGTCATGCCATGATCCCTTCTTCATTCTCCTCTTGGGATTTTGGGTATGCATGCCCACATGCTCGGTGTGATTTCTGAGTTGTCAGGCTTGAGACTCAAACCGGAATCAGCCATGTGGGAGTCCAGCACCTTAACCAATATATCAGCTGCTGACCCACGCACAACTTTTTAACTGCCAAATCTAGGAAGCAATCCTCTTTGGAAGGCCTCTGAGAAATCACAGTACTTTTCTTCATGCATAATATTTAAGTCTTCATTAACAAAAGAAACATGAATAGTAGGCTTCCTGCCAAACAGAAAAATTTCACAGACTTTTAGGGTCACTTGTGTAAAACGTTTACTTCAATATGTAACACCTCAAAGCTGGAGTGGTAGAAGAAATCAGGATAAACATGAGCTAATCAAACCAGTTAGCAACCAGCCACAAGTAACCTTTCTTTCTACTCTGTAAGCTGTTAGACTGCAACAGGACACAAAAATAGGCCCTTTAAAATCTCTTGTCCCTTTATAGTTTAAACAGCTAATAACCTTTCCTATCAGAAATTCAGTATGGTAAATAACAGATGGAGATGTGGCCAAAAATAAATACCAGTAATTGGTAAAAAACAAGGTATAGCTCATAAAGTCTGACAACGTTTCCGGAAGGACTTAATCCTTCACAAGCATACCCGGAAATGACAACTATGATGAGAACTGAGGCTCCCTTTAAAATCAGAATGTCTTGGTTCATCACACAAATATCAGAACAATCTGGCAACTTTTCAAGGATTTTCTGCAGTTTTCTCACCTCCGTTGTTTAAAAATACATGTTTGTCTACAGGGAGACAGTAAGGTGTTTCTGAATTATTACAAGTTGCAATGACTTCATCTTATTCCATTTTTTTTTCTTTTGAAAGGACTGTGTGCACCGCAGATTCTGTCTGTATGAAATGTTACACTAATGGATCTATATTTAATCATGTTACACTTGCTATCACACTTCTATATCCATGTATTTCGATTATTATAATAATATTATGAATAGTAGACTATTTCCTTGCCAAAAGATTCCAGTGTATTTTCCTTATACGATGTTCCTGAATTTCCTAAGATTTCAGTTCATTTCTTCATGTTCTGTTGCTGATACAACAGTTTTTAGTATTCATCTCAATTCGAGCATCCATTACCTTCCATTATTACAGCTGCCATTTCACACTTTTCCTGGCCTGCCAGTTTGTGCATTTTTTGAGGGCAGATACCAAGTCTTTGAAAATACTCAGCCCAGATTATCAAGATACAGATAATTGGGAAAGGCTTGCTGAACAGGATCAGGTCACCGAATTCACGTCATTCTACCTGAAATACAAGATTAGGCCTGCCACACTCTGCTTGAGGCCCTTTCAGGATGTTTTGTCCTCAATGGCTTGGATGTCCAGCTCTGTGAAGAGACACCCAGTGCCTCCCACCCCTGGCGTCCTAGACTCCTGGAGATGCCATGCCGTGTACCACTGACTGGGCGGCTTGTACACCAGAGTCTGATTGTTTTTCAGATCTGGAGGCTGAAAGTCTGTGAACAAGATTGGGGCAGGGTTGGCTCTGTCTGTGACTGTGAGAAAAGACATGTCCCAAGCTTCTCCCCTGGCTGGCAGATGGTGTCTTCTTGTTTCCATGGCCTTCTCCCAGCATGCAAGTTCTTATTGTGACACAAGCTGTACTGGATTGTGGCAACCTCACAGTGACTTCACTATGCCTTTGTTTCCTCATTGAAAACATGACGATAATTGTGACATCTGCTTGACAAGGCCATTATGAGGATTCAAGGAGTTGATCCTTACGGAGCTCTTAAACCAATGGCTGTTGATGCAGTTCTACAACGTGTCAACTGCAGACTGTACTTTTGGTGTGGCTCTCCTGTTAGTTCCCAATCACCCTTGCTAGAAAGCTGGTGGAGCTGGAACCTAGGAGTTGCCCTGATGTGTGTTCACCTCCTTCTTGGTCATCTTGACTCTGCGTCTCACGCTTGCACCATGTGTTTCCATATTTCAGGCTGGTGTTTTTGCTCAATGCACTCACCTATCAATAAAGTGTTGTCAGTATCTGCAGTCAATAAACATATGTCCTTTGCAATGTAGAAATTATGCTCCCTTAAATCATAGAGGTCTGAAATGATATGTGACATGTTCTAGCTTTTTGGTAATGTTGTTTCTTATCAAAACTCATGGAATAGAGGAACTTAGATTTACTGCCTTTGTGAGTGATATTTGCAAAAGCCCCCTTGCCTTGGTGAAAGTTTTCATCAGAAAAAATTTCATGAACATTTGTTTCTCTAGGTACAGGAAAGAGTATACCCGAGAATCACCCGCAAGATCACCCATGCACAGATTTCTGCCATAGTTTTTCCTTTGGCCTTTTTGTTCCAAACTTCCCTATGCTATCTGAAGTTATCTTTCCATTAGGCTGTCTTCAAGAGTACCTGGGACATTAGGAAGATTCTTCCTTTTCTGCACAAAGACTTGATGGAAGAGAGGCAGAGAGAAAGAACAGTAATGCAGAGACAGGAATCGTAAAAAGATTTCACTTCCCTGGTGGATTCCAGAGGGCTGGTGTTAGAGGGACTGTATGAAGAATTGAGACTTTCGGGAACCAGCAGTTAGCGTAATGGCTATGTCGCTGGACTCCCACATAGTCGACCGCAGTTCGCGTCTCGGACCCGGTGGCTTACAACTCACGCCGGGCGCGTCGTGCGTGCCCAAAATCCCGAGAGGAGAATGGAGGAGAAGGGATTGCGGCGTGACCATCCCCCCTGGGGGTGATTTCTCGCTTTCTGTCTCTCTGTCTCTCTCTGTCTGTCTGGCGAGCGCACGCGCCCTATAGCAAAAAAAAAAAAAAAAAAAAAAAAAAAACCTCTCAAAAAAAAAAAAAAAAAAAGAATTGAGACTTTCTGGGCCCATCTGGGAATGGTGTCATGTCCAATTAACAATGGCTCCTAGGGCAGAGCAGGGCGTGCAGGGCCCTTGTGCCATGTGTCTGCTGTCCTATTCCTAAGAGGAATGGAGAGTACAATTCTAACTTGAAATATTAGGAGGAAGAAAATAAATTTCAGAGTTTTCAACCAAGGCATTCCAAAAAAATTTGTCATAAGTTTCAGAAATGATTGTGAGAAGAGAAAAACTAACAAAAGTCCCCAGGGAGGCAGTTCTAGAATTAGGACTGGGAAGTCATGGTGTGCGAAAGAAATGGATGAGTGAGCACAGTCAACTTTTCAGAAAATCAGGGGAGACAGGGTCTCATGAGTATGCAAGGGCATCCAAGTGATCTTAGGCAATAATATAGGAGCCAGCTCCATGTTGGGACTGGTAAGATTAACCATTGGCGTGTGCCTTCTGCTAGGCAGGCAAAAGGGTACATACTGCGATCCCCAATGCAACCTTACAGTGTACAGTTTTAATGAGATGAGAAACAACATTGCACTCTATGAGGAAAATAGGAAAAAGAAAAGCAGTTTTAGCTTTAACGAATCAAGATTTTAAAATGTTAAGAAAAATTTGCTTAAGATTTAAAGCAGGAAAAAGGTTAGGATTCTGTTCAAACAGTAGATAGATACGAAAAACTCAAAAAACAAATATGGACGTGGCTAAAATCTAGTAACAAGTGCATCATAATTTTCTTGAAAAACTTTTTTTTTTCCCTTTTGTAATCCCCTTTTTCCAGAGAGAGAACCATAAGCTGACTTATTTGCAAAAAAAAATAAATAAATAAATAAGTTTAGTCTCAATGTGGGCTTTTATTTGCATAAAGCCCCATAAGGATACTAATTGATTTAGTTGGCATTGCTGGGACCTTTCGTAAGGGGACTTCAGATTAGACTCTTTAAAAAGTCTCCCAAGGCTACTGAGCCAAGTCAGGAATTCACCTTCTGACTGTGCCTTTGAGTACCTGTACTTAGAAGTCTTGGGACCTGTCAGGAAGTGACATTCTTAACTTCCCTGCCAGGCAGAACTGTGTATGGCACCAGGAGATCTTTCTAAGAGCTTCTGTTGGCTTTCTTGAGTTCAACCTTAGTTTCTTAGCTTTCTGGTCATATCTTCAGATATGACATTCCAGTCAAAGTCCAGGTAATAACCGGCATTTCCAATTTCTGATGCAAGGTAAAAGGTATTATTGAACTTATGCAAATAACCATAGTGCCATAAAATAATAATACTCACAAATCTTTCCACTTCCAGAAGGGACAGGAAGGAAGAAAAGTTTATGTTTCAATTACATTTAGAAAAAAAAAAAATAACCAATTGCTGAGGTTATCAACAGCTCAAAGGAAAACAAAAATTCTTAAATCTGGAAAACAAAACATAGAAGAAAATCAGTAATATTTTAGTCAAAAGTCATAAAATTCTATTTCACCAGTTCAGTCTCATGAAATTAATCTCTCCTCTGTTGAATTTGCAGTGTTACTGTGGTCTGATCTTTCTGTTTAAATCCTGGAAGTTCAGAAATATGATCTCAAAATTATAAAAAAACCTATATTTAAGGGTGCTTATCAGAGTTTTTTTAAATTAATTTCCTTAAAAGAGGCAATTTGAATTGTAGCCTATTACAAAATGTTTTAGAAAGTACATCAGAATCAGAATAGAGCAATTAACTTTGGAAAACAAAACTTAAATTAGCTATGGCTCAAGATCTGATTTTACCATAACCCAAAAATTGAAAAAATTGAACATTTCTCTGACAAACTATATTGGAACTATTTAGCATTACAAGTGTTACTAATAACATACAATTACATAACAAATATTTAATAATTTCATACAATTTTGGAACACCCGTTGACAGAAATTTCTATACATTGAGGGCTAAGGACCAATTCATATTTGACAATGTTTCCCATATAATTTCTCCATTGATAAGTGTGTTACAATCTATCTACTTTTAGATGTAGTAGTGTCTCATTCACATATTTGGGTGCTTCTGTGTTGGGTGCATAGATACTTACAAGCATTATATCTTCTTGATGAATTATCCTTTTACTACCATATAATGCCCTTCTCTGTCTTTTCTTATAGTTTTTGTCTTAAAGCCCATTTTTCTGAAGTGAGTATGACAACTCCAGCCTTTTTTTTGTTTCCATTTGCATGGAATATCTTTTTTCAGCCCTTCATTTTTAGTCTGTGTATGTCTTATCCATGAGGTGTGTTTCCTTAAGGAAACAGATGGAGAGATTCTGTTTTTTAATCCACTCAGCCAGTCTGTGTCTCTTGATTAGAGAATTTAATCCATTAACATTCATTGTTATTATCGATACTTATGAACTTGTCCCTACCATTGTGTTAGTCATTTTCTTGGTTGTTTTTTATTTGCTATTTCTGTGTCACTTTAGTTTTCTTGGTATAGCACACTCTTCAGAATTTCTTGAAGAGGTGGTCTGGGTTGGTAAATTCTTTTAGTTTGTGTTTATCTTAGAATATTTTTATCTTTTCCCATTTGAATGATAATCTTGCTGATATACTAATCTTAGTAGACATTGTTTTTCTTTTAACACTTTGAATGTATCTTCCCATTCTTTCCTTGCTCACATTGTTTCTGCTGAGAGGTCCAAAGTTAGCCTAATGAGATAACCTTTGTAAGTAAATTGATGTTTCTCTCTTGCCATTTCTGGTATCTTATCTTTCTTTAACTGTGATTTTGGTCATTCTGGCTATGACATGCTGTGGAGAGGATCTTCTTGGATTGATTCTATTTGGGGTTCCTTGTATTTCTTGGGTTTGGATGTTTGATCACTTTCTTAGGTTTGGGAAGCTTTCTGCAAGTATTTCATAGAATAGACCTTCTATAACCTTATCCAAGTTTTCATCTCCTTAATACTGATTATTTGACTATTTGGGCATAGTATCTAGTATTTCTCATATATTGTCCTCATTTTGTTGTTGTTATTGTTGTTGCAGAAGTTTTTGCTATAGGGCATATGCGCTTGCCAGAAAGACAGAGAGAGACAGAGAGACAGAAAGTGAGAAATCACCCCCCAGGGGGGATGGCCATGCCACAATCCCTTCTCCTCCATTCTCCTCTCGGGATCTTGGGCATGCATGCACATGCACCTGGCATGAGTTCAAGCCACTGGGTCCGGTACTCAAACCACAGTCGACTACATGGGAGTTCAGTGACATAGTCATTACTCTAACTGCTGGTCCCTATGCTGTCATCATTCTTCTTAATTATTTTTTCATTATTTTTGGTGGTTTTATCTAAGTCAAATCTAGTCTTCGAGCTCAGAGATTCTGTATTCTGCATAGTCCAGTCTGCTAATACGTTCAAGAGAGGTCTTGATTTCCTGTATTACTGTCTTCATCTCTGGGAGTTCTGATTGATTTTTTTGAAGGTGTCTATCTTCTCCTTCAAATCCTGGAAAAAATTCCTCATCTTTGTCACCATGAATATTCTGAACTCTATTTCTGATATTCCTTCAAATTCCTCAGTGCTGTTCATATTGAAGAAAAATTTCTCTGTTCCATTGAGGAAGAGGTACGTTGTTTTCCCATGCTCTCTGTGCCTCTATGCTGGCTTCTAGTCATCGTTGGATCATACACTAATACCTGTTTTTCTGTTGTTGATTCTATAGTGTCAGGGAACACTTCTCAGATGTGTTCTTGGTACAGGGCCTTGTCTTCCAGTCACAGTGTGTACATAGTCACTTTTAAGTATTGCTTCCTTTCCCAGGTTCTTGAGACCAGGTGCACCTGGGGCTAACCTTGAGATTCTTCAGATGAAAGAGAGGAAAGGAGTCATGCAGCATGCTGCCTCATGTAGCTCAGAAAACTAAGAAGCGACAGAATATTCCTGGGACAAGTTGGGAGGCAGGAAGAAGCCTGGAGTGGTCTCCTGCATTGGCTTCCCTCACTAAGTGCCTACTTCTCTTTGGTCTACAGCAGCACAGGCTCTGGGGAAAATGGCGGTGGATGGATGTACATGGGACAAGTTGGGAGGCAGTAAGAAACCTGGAGCAGTCTTGTGGCTCCTCTCACCGTGTGCCACTGGCAAAAATATTTTTAAAAAAAATGGGGGGAGGAATACATTAGGGTACATAATGCTTGGCTCATAATGGAGATATGTAAATTTTAGATAAGATGTTGAGAATCAGATAAACTATGTTAGTCTGTATTTTAATTATATTACAGTGTAAGCGCCTTTGTACATAAAGTTGTACACTATTTGTTGTATACCTGAAGGAGTAACTGGGCTAATCTAATGTCAAATTTCACTTGAATCAACAAGGGCAAATTGAAGAGCTCATGCTTTATATACTCATAAAATTATTGCTTTAGAAATTACTTTCATTCTCTGCATTTTCTAGCAATTTAATTATAGTTAATTAAGAATATTTTAATTGGGTGACAGAACCAATAATTCAAATACTCTTAGCTTTCAGTGGGAACCTGCAGTTTTTAATGGGGTAAACTGAAGACTTTTTTTATGCTGAAATTTAATAGTAGTTTTTTCTTGTCTGGGAACTCTTTGAAGGGAAATGAGCTGATATACGAGAGCACATCATGCAGTGGAGCAGCTCACGTAGGTCACAGACTGTAAAAGACTTGGACATTCGTGTCTGCATTTGACCGCATGGCCCCACATTTCTGGAGACAGCTGATTATCAAGGTGTATACCCTCCACAGATTTTCTATATCAAGCTTAAGCAACAAACACGACTAATCAGATGGAGCTGAGTGCTGGAGCTTTATGATAAAGTGGAGTCCATTCTATGGCAATTCAGAGATGCGTGTAAACTATTACTATGAAAAACAAGAGCTGAGAGCCTGAGAGAAAATAGTGACAAAGCAGAATATCCATGGAAGATCATGTCATCCTAGAGACAGAGTTGCACAGAGAATTGCATTCCATGGGGTTCCTCAGGCTCCCATGTAGGTTCCCTTCCCTCAGCCTTAATTTAAGCCACTTCAGTTTCATACCTGTTTCTTATAATACACAAAAATAAAAACAAATTGAAAATTACAAAACAAAAATATTTCATACTAGAATCTCTACAAGAAAGAAAAGTGTAGGATTCTGATAGGAGAAGCAGCTCTGAAGATTGGAAAACATCCCATTAATTTCAGATATAGCTTTGGACATTAAAATATACATCATGGGAAGGTTAGAAATGAGATAAGAACTTAACACAAATTCACAGATGCTTCCTTCAGAGAAATATAAAGCAAGCTAAACATCAAGACAGATAAATGTAAAATTTCTGTTTGCTATAGAAGTCAAAACCTTCTTATAGCAACCCATCTTTCTAAAGGTAAAAACATAAACCCAGAAACATATCACATCTTGCAAAAAAATGAAATGAAATATATATATATATATATATATATACACACACATATATGTGTGTGTGTATATATATATATATATATATATATATATATATATACAGTATTAATTTTAGGATATAGAAGAACCAACCAGTTGCCCCATAGAAGAACACATTCTGTAGAAGAAGGCATTACAGGACTATTTTGCATCAAGCACCGGTAAAGGAGTGGAGAAACTAAGGCCAAGATTTTCTTCCCTGCCTTCCAAACCTGAAATGTTTCTATTAGGTTATTTGCAAAGTTATGAGTATTTTTCTATACAAAAGCGCATTTCACAATATAATCTTAACTTGTCCAACTTAGACACGATTGCAGTTTTACCTGCTGATGTACTGACCTGCAAGGTCCTAATAACGGTGTTGATGCTGCCATATTCATGCCATGTATTTTGACTCAGCATGTCAAGTTGTTCCATGTATCAGTGACTGCTTAACCTAATATCTATAATAGTTATTCACTCATTAATTCATTCAAATATTCTATTAACCTTCTATTATATGCCATCTAATTGACTGGATACTGAAGAAAATTGTAGAAATAGATGAAGTCCTTGCCCTCAAGAAGATGATTGCAGAAAGTGAGGCACAAACAAGGATACAGAATATTAGATATTGCATGTCCCCCCAGAACTTGTATGTTAGGACTTGGTTGTATTGTTAAGTGAAAACGTACTCCTTCATGGGGTCCCAAAACAAGACAATTTTGTCTGATGAGATCATTATAAGGGGACCCTTAGACTAAGTTCTCATGACCGTGTAAGAATGGAAAGGAGACCAGAACAGAGAGAAACTTAGGAACAGCCACTCAGCTCAAATCCTGCTCTCTACCATGTTGTAGCCTCACCAGAAGTTGGTCCTTGGACTTTGAATCTCCCAACCAAGAGCTGAATAAGCTTCTACTCTTAGGAATTTTACCCCGTCTCAAGTATGTCTGTTAGCCATTCAATAGTTGACTAAGATGTGAGATTGGAAGGTAGTGATTCCAATATGTTTTAAGGATGTTGAGGAAGAGAACTTAACTAACCCGTGTCTTGTGAGTCCGATAAGGTTTCTGTGAGGAAGAAGCTCTTAAAAAAATATCCTAAAGGTAATAAATTTTCCACACATGAAAGGGGGTCAAAGGAAAATAAAATGATAAAAGGTAACTTCTCTTACTGCTTTATTATACCCCAGACTCCTCAAACCACTTTACAAGCATTATCTTGCTTAGTCCTCATTATAGTCATTGTAAATACGTATTAATGTAACGTGTAGACAAGTAGAGGAAGACAGGAAGAGACTCCTAATTAGAATAATTCAACAACAAAACAAGTTTCTCTTAAAAATTGTTTGTTACAACTTTTAGGAAGTATTCAAACAGTGGCTAAATAAACTCAGAGCCAAAACAGATGGGAGAGATTGGATCTCTAGGTGGGGACTGTATTGTATCAGATGTTTCTAAGAGCCCTTCCAACCCTGAAATGTTCTGACACTGAAAACACATCCTGGAAGATTTATATAGCAGTACATTTATTATGATAATGTGCTTGGATGATGACTAATATTGTTATAATGTGCTAAGATCTGATTAATCTGAGTAATAATAACATTCTTTGGCAACCAAATAAGAATGTAGAATTTCTAAACATTTGTTGTATCACCAAGAAATTTCTATGTCCTAAGGAAAAAGTATTGTAATGATTTTGACCCATGGAGCCCATATGGCTATAATGAGTTCATATTCATTATGTATATATTCAGAAAAACATACTTATTGATTGATGGTGCAAGCATTCAGATTTTATTAGTAGCTATAATAACAGCAACAATATTCTATATTCAGTTCTGTAAACTGCTCATAACAGTGAGATTTCTGTGTGTCCCATTCCTTAGCATATATTAATGAGACATTAAACTGAATTCAAGGGTCACATCTAAATACCCATATTAAAAAGTCAGATCATTAAAATGTATGTGAAATTATTTAAAAATTATTTTAAACTTTCCCTTTACTATGGAAAATTTAAATATACTGGGCTTAACCATAGCCTGCATTTAAAGAAAGGGTATAGATTTGCTATGTAAAACTGCTGTAGTCTTCGTTTGTACCCAAGGGGGAGAGAATAAAATTCCTTCATTCAGGAAATAGAGAATATTTATGAAAAGTTCAGAGAATTGAAATGCATGGACATGAAACAAAGAATTGACTATGTATTTATAAACCAAATCTAACAAAGTTTTGAAAATGAAATTTAAGACTTTAAAAGAAATTAAATAAGACTACATAGAACGTCAATTTTTCTTCATCTTCATGAAAGCCAGCTTTGGGACTCTCATTTCCCTACAGTTACTAAATCCTTTGGTGGCCAATTTGCATATTTTGGTAGAAGGAAAGTAGAACTTCTAAAGATCTCTTCTGCCATACTTAACCCACTAAAAGATAAATTTTTTTCTCATTTTAATTACTCTAAAATTGGCATACTTAGGACAATCAATATTATTAGAAAGCATTGTATAATTACTTAATTAGTCATCTAATTTTTAGTAGTACAAGAATGTGCTGATTTTTTTTACATGGTATCTTAGTTTTACTAAAAAAAATAGTGAATTCTGATTTCTACTTTACCTGTTTACTTTCTCTATTTCAGATAAAAAGCTCTCCCATATCTTATAACATTTCTCACTTTATATCTTCTTTCCATATGTTACCTTTCAAACAGCTTTCCCCTTTTTTTTTTTTTTTTTTTTTTGAGAGGTTTTTCGCTACAGGGCGTGTGCGCTCGCCAGACAGACAGAGACAGAGAGACAGAAAGCGAGAAATCACCCCCCAGAGGGGATGGCCACACCGCAATCCCTTCTCCTCCACTCTCCTCTCGGGATCTTGGGCACACACGCACATGCGCCCGGCGTGAGTTTTAAGCCACCGGGTCCGGGACGCGAACCGCAGTCGACTACATGGGAGTCCAGTGACATAGCCATTACGTTAACTGCTGGTTCCCACAGCTTTCCCTTTTTCTAAGTGTTTGCTATCACAGGGATAATCTACTGACCATTAATGATTCACACTCTTGTGATGTTTCTGACACACAGCTTCCCAGACAAGGGCTACTCCTCTCAAAATCCCTCTATCTGGGTGGGACCATATGATTACATTTGGCCAGTGGAGCGCTAGTGGAAGTAAGGTCATTACTTCCAGCCTTAAGGAATTACCAAGCAGCAATTACCAGAGTGCCTCACTCTGTACCTGCCTGTCTGAGGGCCTGGCCGAGTAGAACCAGCATATGAAGGAGCCTAAGCGTATGAATCATCGCATGGAAAGCCACCTGGCGAAAACTTACATCACATTGTTACAAGAATCACACACGAATAATAGTTGTGTTAAACCACTTGGATCGGGGTGGGGGCTTATTTTTTACTATAAAATGGAAAGAGTGGGTGAAAACAAAAAGGATTCCAACTATTCCTTTCTCCTAAAAAGAGTTGGTGAGAAGCTGGAATCCTTTTTGTTTTTACCCACTCTTTCCATCTTACTCTACACTATTATATCATTTAAAAATAAAATGTCCCTTCTTTTTAAAGAAATGTAAGTATGGTGAAACAAATATATGTTTTTAAACATTGGTCCTTGGAGACTTTTCTGAAGTGTCTGAATTCTCTTACAGTAAATGTATCTATCTTGTTTGTTGATTCTATAAGTCCCTTCTTGAAAATTTATTGTTAATGGAAATAACACTCCCTATTTATTTCTAGATTGCTTATTTTGTGTAAATTTGAGTTTTTAATTTTATACACTGACATATTTGACTCTATGTTTCTAGTATACATTTCCTGAAAAAGTTTCACTTTTGTTTTTACCCTAACAATTGTAAATTATACTTCATTTTGCTTTTTATATAATATCACAATTATATAATATACTCTGAATATTTTAGAACAAATGCATTTAAGTGAATCTTGGATTTACCCCTGTTGACATTAAGAGTAATTTAAAAACATTTTATTGAATTAGTGTAAAACAGAATAGGTAAAGGAATTCTTAGAAATCTTTTAGTTTCATCACATTTAACTGTTCTTAATTCAGCTGATATATAAAAGGTACTGTTTTTCTAAGTCATAGAGATAATTGTATTCATGAAATTATCTCAGTTACTTGCAAAACACAAGAAAAAGTTACATAACTAAATGTTATTTCAATGTATGTTAAGAAGTAGTACATAAATAATTAGGACATAATTTAAAAATTGAAAGTAAACTCAGAATTAGCTAGACAAACATGTATGTCATTAATGTTTATTCAGCTGTTAGAGATGTGTTAGAAATTTTATTTTTATCTTTTAAGCAGTCAGTACAGAAAAAAACATTATTTACTACAAAGTTTGAGAATGCTGATAAAATACAACTTAGTTGTTTATGAGAACTATAGCTTTTCCTGGTGCTAAACCATGAAAGATATTTCTCCGAAGAGTTGCTATAATTTGAACACAACCATATATAGTGGACAACCCTCCCTCCCCCGCACACACCACCAGCTTTCCTACTGTGGATATTACATAGTGACTTGATAGGGTAATTCCTGTGACTATTTCTTAAAATTCCATTCTATGTGGACGAATGGCCAAATGCCAAGGAGCAATTTGGACCAAGTAATTATATACAAGGACCCAAAATGATGATGTTGGCTTGAGTTAAGAAAAAAACAAAAAAGAAAAATTGATGGACAGCATATGTTTCAAGCAATTATTCATGAATATTATTTCCTACAAGTAGGCGTGCAGAATGATTAGGATGACAGAGACTGAGCTTGTATTCTCAGACAAGATTTTCAAGAGACTGTATTCTGTCCTGTTCATTAAAGGTACACATATGCTTTGTCACTTAAACATGCCAGAAAATAGAATGGGCAATATCTTAGGAAAATGTAGGTGTCTACTGAGGACTGGTGTGTGAATAGGGTAAGTCAAGAGAAGCACTACTGAGACCTATTTACCATTCTGAGTTCTGGACAATCAAGTCTTTAAAGTTCTCGGAACTAAGTTCTTAGGAGTCCTTGGAATAGAGCAGACATATTTTTACTCTGAAAAAACATTAAATTCTTTATTGTCAAACATCCATGACAGTCAGAAAACTTCAATTATACAAGATTTAAAAAGTAAATATAAACACATTTTGAAAGAAAACACTCATAGTGTCCATTCTGTTTGAGTTATTAGCCATGAGTAGGCTGACCAAAATTTTCCAGCAACTTCTTACAGTCCATCTTTGAATACGGCATGTGTTAAGTGGTAGAAATATCTTCTGTACATAAACTTCTCCACTTTGATGACATGTTTTTGAGAACAAGTGCCTTGTTACATACTCTCTAAAATTTTTAATTAATTAATAGGCTTTATATCTTGGAGAAATTTTAGGTTTACAAAAATATTAAAGATAAACTACAAATATTTCCCTTATTTAACCCCTAATTCTTTTCTTCCAACATTTTTCCCATTAAAGACTTGAATTAGTATTATACATTTGTATAACTGCTGACCCTATGTTATTATAAACTAAAGAACACAGTCTAAATTAGGGTTTATCTCTTGGGATTATTCATTCTATAGGTTTCGACAGATTACAGTTATGGATTCACCATCCCAGTGTCATACAGAGTGTTTCTCTCCTAAAAATCCTCCCTTCTCTGCCTATTTATTGCTCTATTTCTCAGCTTCTGGTAGCAATTGATCTTTTTTTAAAAAATATTTATTTAATTTATTATTATTACTAATTTGCTATAGGGCACATGTACTCACCAGAGAGAAACAGAGAGAAAGAGAAAGAGAAAGTGAGAAAGCAAACCTCCAGGTCTGGGACTCACACCTTAGCTGGCCATGTAGGAGTCCAGTGCCCCAACTATTATGCCACTTATGGCCCCCATTGACCTTTTTACTGTCTTCATAGTTTGGATTTTTCCACAATGTCATAAGTTGGAATCCTATAGTAGGCAGCCTTTTCACATCAATGCTCTTTACTTCAAACTATGGATTTAAAATTCTGCCATGTCTTTTCAGGAACTGATAGCTTATGACTTTCTATTAACGAATAATATTTCATGTGTGGATATACCACAATTTCTTTACCCATTCACTTACTGAAAATCATTGTGGCTGGTTCTGAGTCTTTGTCTAGTATGTTGTTTCACCTATCAAACACATGCCACTCTGGACTTCATCAGTCCCTGGCAGTCTGACTCTGAAACTGGGCATTCGTTATCTCATTTTACTCTACTTCTTATTGTCATGTAATGCTACCTAACATAAAAGTTCAATTTTTTATCTGAAACTCTGGTCCACAGATGTGGGTATTTCTCCTCACCTACTTACTAGTTTCAAACAACCTTCTTTTTCTCTTTAACCTAAGTTTCTTGGTTTATCTCTCAACATTCTTTATTGTTTGCTCTTAATTCGCTCCCACATTCTGAAAAGATGTAAAACCAAGAGACATCTAACAGGCTGCCTCCTTGGTGTCACAAAGTCATGATGGTAGCTGGAGCACACCCCATGCTAGTCATCAATTGGCCTGCAGACTTTCTGAGCGCCAGCCCCTTTGGGATAGCAGTCTAGCAAAATTCCACAAGTCCACAGTCTTGTTCCTACCCATTTCCCGAAGAGGCTACTTTACGCAGTCGCCTTTCTTCTTTTCTTTCTTCTCTGTACCCCCTCCCCAACATGTCACTGGATGAGCCCATCTCCTTTATTGCCATTGTGCCAAAGTCTTGCACAATTCTATAAATGTGAACACCTCCAAACTAAATTTTCCTTTTCCCCCTCATATACATATACTCGAGAGAGACAGAGAGAAAACACTCTCCAATGGGGATACAGTCACGCCTCAATCCTTTCTCATTTATCCATCCTGTTGGGATTTTGGACAGCATACGTATGTGCCTGGCATATTTCTCCAGCCACCAGGTCTGGAATTCAAACCATGTGGTCAACCGAGAGGGATCCAACTGCCTTAAACTTCAGGCCAAAGGATGGCCCCAAAATTAAATGTTCTTCCTTTTTTTTTTTTTTTTTTTTTTTTTTTTTTTTTTTTTTACTGTATAGGAAGAGGCCCTCCTTTACATATGCAAAGCTTCATGTCTGCTTTAGGGCTGCCTCTGCCCCACCTTCTCAGGCACTAGAGTTTATCTAGAATCCTTCTTTACCTGGATTTTCAATCTGCTGCTTTTTATGCCTCCATCCACCAGCTTTTAAACATGATTTGCTTTTTTTTCCATATTAGAAACAATCAAAGATTATTGCCTTCAGTCCATCTTTCTCTCCTCCTCTCCCACGAACTCCAAATTTTAAGCTGTAGCCATTCGTCTTCTTTAAAAGCCTGGATCCTTGACTTGTACACACCTTGTGTCTGGAATCATTTTACAACTCACTGAGGCTCAGTTCAAGTGTCTCTTCTCATGAAAATCTCTTTCTGATATTCCCCAGAGAGGTTTGGTTAGGAACAGTGGGCACACATGACCAGAGCATGAAGTACTTCATTTCCTATCAGAGTGCAGCACTTTACCATCATTTTCCCAAATCATGCTTTCCTGATCAACTCTATGTTCCAGAAGGCAGTGGTAAGGAACTCTCTTGCTTCCTCATTATGTTTGCTGTGCAGAGCAAAGTAACTGGTATAGACAGGCCATCAAGACACATGTGCCATACGAATAACCAAGTGATTGAGTGTGCTACTTTTCCATGGTATGTTACTTTTATCGGAAGAGTCTCACATACTTCAGCTCTATGCAGAGTGTATTTTGGAATACTGCAGCATGTGAGATAATGATCAAAGTCAGCCATAATGACTCACCAGCGCTTTTGTTTCTAGAGAAAACATCTCAAAGATCCGAGGCCCACTTCAAAATGCCATCTTAATTCCCCAGAAAATATCAGACCTGCAGGGTTTTGCAGCATCACAGATTCTGTTTTTATTCTTTGGCAGGAGCAAAGTCTTACTCAGAATGTTCCTGTATACCTTGCCTGCAATGAATAATCAAATGAGGACAGAAACATTGGCGATATAGTGATATATAAAGGCACTTGTAGTTTTTTCTCTCTGCAATTTAGAGAAATTCCAGTTGGCCCCCACTTCTCCAGCACTTGTTCGTGCATCTCCTGGAGCCCAGTTCAGTGAGCACCACCACCAGGACAACTGTGAGGGGACTGGGAGGGTCTGTTGTGACCTCACCCTATCTAAGAACCAATTCCATTCTCTGTGAACTGGGAGAACAGGTACACAAAATGCGCCTTGTTTATTTTTGTTATATGTGCAGAGGAGCTGACTAGCATGTACTAAGTATGACAGTAGAAATGTGCAAGGGGTCCACATAATACAAACTGCAAATATGAGGAGAGTGAACTTATGTGCTGCACTTAACTACCTATCAGTTATGATGTACTGGAAAAATGTTTGGAATCTATATTCATATTATTATAGTTTAATAAAAATGTACACCCAATCTTCAAGTGAATTCTAATAAAAACCACAATGATGGGCTGGTTCCATGACACAAGGGGAAGGCTCTGAGCAAGAGAAGCTGTATTCCACATGGTGCCCACTGTTTGAATTCCTGGCAAGGCTGGCCTGGAACGCTAAGTGCCCAGGATCAATGGGCTGGAGTTCTTGGAGTAGAGCTGTGGTGTGACCAGCCCCTACAGAGGATGCTTTTTCTCCCTCTTTCACTCCCATGTGCACATACTCTAACATGAGTAAAGGGAAAACATCTTCATAGAGCAGCGCAAAAAGAGAAGGCTATATTGCCACTTGAATGACTAAATGTAAACAGATCTGATGGCATCAAGTATTATCAAAGGTACCAATGAATAGAACTCTCATATACTGTTGAGATTAATATAAAATTTTTACAGTCACATTGGAAATTAACTTAGCTATTTCTTATAAAGTAGCTTAGAAATTTACCCCATGACCCAACAATTCCACCACTGGGTATTTATGTAGAGAAATAAAAATATCCACGTAAAGGCAAGCACCCAAAAATTCATGACAGCATTACTCATTATAGCATGGGTTGTGATTCAGATGATGGTTTGTCTCCAAAGTGTCATGATTTAGAATTTGGTGTTGGGTAGTGGTGAGTCTTGGTGGGTGGTGACCAGATCACAGTGATTGTATCATGGAGACCAAAGTCTTGTGAACAGATTAAAGATGTGTTCTAGCTCTCATGAAAAAAAAAAAATTGATTTTTTTCAAGAGTTGGCTGTTGTGAAAGAGAGTGCCCTACAGCTTGCTCGCCCATCTGCTTCTACCGGCTATGTTGAAGGCCAGCCTGATGACAGCCTTATATCTTTGGAGTGCCTAGCCACCGGACTCATGAGTCAATAAAACTCTATTTATTAATTTATTTATCTTAATTGGCCACAGAGTCTGTGTGCTCTTGCCAGAGAGAAAGAGAGAGAAGGAAACTGAGAGAGCCCTCCTCCCCATAAAGAAAAGTCACACTGCAATCCCTTCTCCTCCATTCTCTTCTTGGGATGTTGGACAAATATGCACATGTACCCAGAGTGTTTCTCAATCTGCCAGGTCCTGGACTCAATCAGTCAGTCAGTCATGTGAGAACCAACTGCTTTAACTCTTCTACTGACTGGCTCAAACCTCAATTTCTTTCTGAGTCACTCACTGTCAGGTATTTCTGATAGCAATGCAATAATGGACTAAAATAATCTATTATTGGAATTACCCAAATACCCATCAACATGTCAATGGATAAGCAAGCTGCAATGTATGCATATGATGGAAGGCTATCCATTAAGACAGATGGATGAACTACTAAGTGAACATAAATGAACCTCAGAAACATTATGCCAAACAAAAGAAGACTGAAGAGAGGGACCAGCAGTTGGCGAAATGGCTACATTGCTCGACTTCCATGTAGTTGACCACAGTTTAAGTCCCGGACCTGGTGGCTTAAAATCATGCTGAGCATGTGTGCATGCGTGTACAAGATCCCAAGAGGAGAATGGAGGAGAAGGGATTGTGGCATGGTCATCTCCCCTTGGGGGGAGAGTGATTTCTGGCTTTCTGTTTCTCTATCTTTCTGGCGAGTACATGCGCCCTATAGCAAAAATCTTTGTCACACACAAAAAGTCAGAAAGAATAGTACCTTGTATCTGATCTCATTTGTACAAAATCTAAGAGAGACTAGCCTTATCTATATGATTAGAAAGCAGATGAGTGAAGCAGGGGGTGGGATCTGGGCACGAATCAGTTGGGAGGAGTTGAGAGGAAACTGCTGGGGTGATGGAAGCATTATATACCTTAATTGTGGTTGTTTCATGGTGGTGTACACATTTGTCCAAATGTACTGAACTGTATATTTAAAACATGTTTTATTGGGACCAGCAGATGGCATAGAGATTATGTTGTTAGACTCCCATATGGCTGACTGCAGTTCGAGTCCCAGACCTGGTGGCTTCAAAATCATGCTAGGCACGTGTACTTGAGTGCCAAAGATTCTGGGAGGAGAATGGAGGAGAAAGGGCTGTGGCATGGCCATCCCCCTTGGGGAAAGATTTCTCACTTTCTCTCTCTCTGTCTCTTCAGCAAGCGCTCTGTGTGTGTGTGCACGCGTGCGCACACACACACGCACACACACACACACACATATATTCACACATATATATAATGTATGTGTGCTTTATTGATTATGAATTATGCCTCAGTATAGCTAATTTTTTTTAAAAATAGGCCCAGCATGGTGTCACATATGGTTAATAAGCTGTGCTGTGCAGGCTGGGACCATATGGGAGGCCTGGTTGCATTCTTTCTGCAACTGAAAGGCCTGGCATGGTACCTGCACCTGCAATCCCAGTGACTCTGCAGGCAGAGTCTGAAGGATATGGAGATTGGCCTGGGCAACATGGCAAAATTCTGTATTTAAAAGAGTCAGGAGTGGTCTCACATGCTCCAAGTCCCTCAGCTAGAGGGCTAAAGCAGGAGGATCATAGGAATGAGACTCCATCTTAAAAAGATGAACACTGGCACTCCTCACTCACCCACTAAGTTCCATTCCTACAATTCTGTTGGTAAGTGAAGTGTTCGGTCAATGAAGAGCTTAAAGGCGGTATCTTGTGGTGCATCGTGGCCTCACAGAGTATGTAGTTTTCAATAGATTTCACATGGTTCCACGATAGAATAATGAGATTCTATCTATACAAACAACATACATTAGATAAGTGTCAGAAAGCAACAGGACACATCACAACATAATATTTAACTAGCATGATTGTTTTTATTAATTCTGAATACTACTATGGGAGCACCACAAAGTACAAAGTTGTAAATGAAATACGTAGTCTTGTGTGATTGCACACTTGGAGTGAGTTAAAGACTCCCCCCACACTGGAGAAGTGGTCATAGGTACAAGGGAGGTGGTTAAGTGAGGAGTAGCTATAAATGAAAACTCCTTGACCATTCTTCTTACACCCTTGCTAATTAAAATTATTCACTCGGGAACCAGCAGTTAGCATAATGGCTATGTCGCTGGACTCCCACGTAGTCGACCACAGTTCGCGTCCCGGACCCAGTGGCTTAAACTCACGCCGGGCGCGTGTGTGTGCGTGCCCAAGATCCCGAGAGGAGAATGGAGGAGAAGGGATTGTGGCGTGACCATCCCCCCTGGGGGGTGATTTCTCACTTTCTGCCTCTCTGTCTCTCTCTGTCTGTCTGGAGAGCACACGCTCCCTATAGTGAAAAACCTCTCAAAAAAAAAAAAAATTATTCACTCCACCCTTGCTGCTACCCTACCGGCAGAGTTGTAGTCTATTTAGCAGTTACATAAATTTGTATTTCTATAATTTTTTTTTTATTTTTGTGCCCTCATTCTGATGATGAACTTCTGGACTCCAAAAGCTGCTTCATTTATTATTATACATTCTGTGCCCAGTTGGGTGACTGGCACTCAGTGGTTGCTCCATAAATGCTTGCTGAATTGACTAGAGGTAAATCAATATTTTTCCACTTATTAAAATGGGATGGCTCACACCTCTCATAGGCAGGCTATGAGGAAATGTGGATGGCCACAGTCAAGAGTCGTAGCTGTCAGCCCCTTCTCTGTGGCTAGCAGAGCCCTCTGACCAGCAGCGGGCAGTTGGTAGAGTGCTCTGTGGGCAGCCAGAGGAGCCCGTGTGTTGGGTTCCACAACACGTTAGGATGGTGATCTGCTGAGACTGGCCTGAGGATTTGCAGTGGAAAAACCAGAAAGCTGACATTAGGCCAGAGGGTGGAAAGGGAGCCAACTGATTGCTCCCTCTTGCAAACGAGGCATAACCTTTACAGTCACGTCTCATGTACCCTCATGCTATCTCTACCCAAAGTGCAAACAGCTAGGAGCACTGACAAGTCCTGCATGAGGGATACAGGTTGAGAAGCTGTTGAGAGCTGGTCTGAGCTTTGGGGATCGTCCCAACGCCTGCAAGCAGGTTGTCTGTGGCCTGAGCTGAATCCAAGTGAACAAAAATCTCAAAGTCTGAGTCATTTGGCTGTCTAGGAGCTGCACAGAGGGTTACCCTCAGGGGCCTAGTTATGCTACTTACATTTTCTGGGCCAACCCATGGGTCCTTAGCAGAGGTAATGAGCAAGAAGGAAGCTAGGCATCAGTGACTGTCAAGATCGCTGTGAATCTGTTCCACCTTCTTAACCTCGATGGCACAGGGAGCAGTGTTTATGACATTGATCCTGCATTTTGTCTCCCTCTCAGGAGAGCCATGATAAGATAATGATACACATGTCAACTGGCATGTGCGGAACTGGCAGTCAGAGGATTCAACTTGAGAGTGTCTTTGGGAAATTCTCAAAATACTACCATCGGTTGTCTGAGCTCTGCCAGTTCTACCTCTTGCAATCGCATCTCCATCTGTCCCTTCTCTCCCAACCTCTGAAGCCAGTACCCTGCTGTAAGTCTGAGATCCTGGCTTCAATTATTCCAAGAGCCTCACCACTGACCTTCTCGCACTTATTTTCTTTGCCCTCTCACTCATTTTCAGTTCATTCTCAGTAATTCATTCAGAACAGAACACTGACTGGGAGACTGACCTATTTTAATCTCAGGCAGCTCTCTAGTGCCTGCAGGGGAAAGTTTTCATGTAGGTAATGGTAACATTTTGGTACAAGGCTCCAAATGCCCAAGTACCTTACACTCTTACCACACGGACTCTTCCCCTGATGTCTTTCCAACATGAAATCAATCGGTCTGTCTGTCTCTGTCTCTATTTCTCTGTCCCTATCTGTCTCTTGATCTCTTCATCTCTTCCCTTATTTTAATAATTTTCAAGTATATGGTTCAGTTGTATTAATTATATTCACATTGTTGTACAGGCATTAACACAATCATTTCCAAGATTTTTTTTTTTATTCCCAAACAGAAACCCTGTGTCCACTAAAAAATGATGCCCCATTTTTCCTACTTCCAGATCTTGCCAAATAAGATTCCATTTTTTGCCTCAATGAATTCGACTACTCTAGGCACATTATGCAAGTGGAATTGTATACTACTTGTCCTGTTGTTTCTGCTTATTTCACTTAGCATATGTCTTCAAGGTTGAGCCAAGATGCAGCATGTGTCATATTCTCTTCCTTTTTAAGATTTAATAATATAATCCAGGGCTGGCAGGTGGCATAGTGGTTAAGGCAGCTTGGTCTGTCTCTTGGTCTCTTTGGGTGACAGTGGTTTGTGTCCTGGATCTGCTAGCTTGCTTTCTCAATTTCCTTTTCTCTCTCTGTCTTTCTCTGGTCAACTTCAAAAAAATAAAATAAAATAAAATAATGACAATGAGTAAAATTAAATAAAATTATTCTTATGAAATAACATATAACACTTAGTATTTTTATACTACATTTTGTTTATCCATGTACCATGGACATCTAGCTTATTCCCACCTTTTTGCTGTTAGATAACAATTCTGTTTGAGCAGTAGGGTACAAATATCTGGTGGAGTCTCGGCTTTCATTCTTTTGTGCATATATGCAAAAGCAAAATTGCTGGATCAAATGGAGATTTTGCTGAAGTCTTTGAGAAATCTCTAAGATGTTTTTAAATGGCTGACATTCCACATTTTTTTTTTTCTTTCTTTCTTCCCCTTTCCTTCTCTCACTTGTTCTTTCTTACTTCCTTTATATTTTCCTTTCCTTCTTCCTCCTTTTCTTTCATTTATTTCTTTTCTTCATTTTTCTCTCCTAGCTCTTTTTTTCTTTTTGTAATAGTCACTATATGCCATGATTTCAAAGTGGTATCGCCTTGTGGTTTTAATTTGCATTTCTCTAGTGATTAGTAATATTGAGTATATTTTTATGTCCTTATTGAAACCTTGGATATCTACTTTGAAGAAATGGGTATTTAAGATCTTTAACCATTTTTTAGTGTCTTTTTTTTTGTGGTTGAATTCTTTATAATTCTGGATAGTAACCCTTTTTGTCACATATATGATGTGCAAATATTTCCTTTCTCTGAATTGTCTTTCACTCTGTTGTTAATGTACTTTGATGTACACAACTTTTAAATTTTGGTCCAATTTATCTATTTTGTGGTTGTTGTTGCTCCCTGTGTTTTGGGTATTACATTCAATAATTTATTGCCAAACCTAATATAATGAAGTTTTTCCTCTCTTTTCATCTAAAAGTTTAATAGTTTTCATTCTCTTTTAAGGACTTTGATTCATTTGGAGCTCATCTTTGTGTATGGTTAAGGAAAGAGTCTAGCTTGATGTGCATATGCCCATCCAGTTTTCCCAGCACCATTTGTTGAAAAGACTTGTTCCCTCCGTAGCAAAGATCATGGCCTCCTTGTCAAAAGTCATTTGACCATGTATGTGAGGGCTTCTTTCTAGCTCTCAATCCTTTCAAATATAATACTCTATTTCATCCTACAATATCAAATAAATACTACTTTTTATATAAAACATTCTTAGTTCTCTCATTTAGGGTCATTTGTTTATTTGTAGGTGAAGGGTCTTTTCTTTTCAAGAAATAGAAGCCAAATAAAACAATTTTAAATTAAAAAGCAATGTGTAATGGGTGACAAAGTGATAAAAAAGGCATTAGGAAATTAAGGAGAGGAGATGAAGGGTCCCTGGGAACCTGGAATGTGTTGAGAAGCTTCTCTGTGCTTGTCAAGGCCACTGCTCTGAAGCGTCTCAAGTGTGTGATCTTCTTGTTTTCTTTGGGGGCACCTTGCTTCACCCTCTCTGTGAGCTAGCTGGTTCCTCATCTGACTCACGTCACACCTGACTCCTAACCTATGGCTTGAGTCTAGGGTACAGCTTCCTGTTCATTTTCTGAATGCTCAGTTTCCAAGTCCTGAGAGAGGAATCAATGATCTTCCCACCTTTTCATCTGAATCCAAAGGTTCCTGGAAACCTGTGGATCAGTTTCTTTTGCATCAGATCCTGCCACTGGCTATTTAAGAAGTGAAGATGTCGGCCAAGTGAAAGGCTAAGCAGAAGTTTGGGTTATAGGTGAGGTGGGTCTCCTGGAGGAGGTCTTGGAGTGGGCAATCCTTTGACATGCTTTTGTCCTCTGTGTTCCAGTAACTTACTATACTTACCTCTATCATGGCCCTTTCAACCTACAGTTTCATTTTTTTCTGCATGGTACCTGGTACCTAAGGGGCAATCAATAAGTATTTGTTTCAATAAACCATTCACAGCACCTCTACTACAGGTCAGACACTGTTCTGAGCCTGCCTTCTCTAGTGGCCTAACGACTAACAGTCTAAGAACTCACCATGTTGCCTGACACACAAAACTGGGAGTCATTCTTTCCTTTAAACAAAATTTATTAAGCATTCCTAAAGTATGATGAAAGATTGTCTACACCAGAACCACCTGAATGCTTATAAACATGGAGATGTCTGAGTTGAAACATGAACCCAAGGCCTTGGAATGTGCATTTTAACATAATCCCAAGTGATACTAAGCTTAGCAAACTTAAAAAGCCCTGTTTAAGCATTGATAAAATCTTATAGTATGAAGTAAATATGGCGAGTAAATTATTTGAAAGGATAAAACATGACTTATCCTGCGATGCAGCTTTGACCTCTAAATGTGTCTACAAAGCATTAAGGATTAGAGTAGCCTATATTTCATGAGTCATTCATTTGCTATGCCTTGTAGTGTGGTATTAATATATGGATTTTGTCTATTCAGTACATTCACTTTAAGAGCAAAGACTACTATTTATTTTTAACCATCTGCGATGGTTAATTTTAAGTGTCAACTTGATTGTGTTAAAGGATATCTGGGTCCTCCTCTGGGTAGTGAGGCATTCTTCTGGGTATATCTGAGAGGGTGCTTCTTTAAGAGATAAGCAATTGAATTGGTGGACTGAGTAAAGGCCAACCTCATCAATGTGCTGGTCTCGTCAAATCTACTGAGGCCCTGGGTAGAACAGAAAGGAGGACGAAGAGGAATTTTCTCTCTTCTGGAAAAGGTGAATTCATCTTCTCCTTACTTTTATGGAATTTTTCCTGCCCTGGGACATCAGAGCTTCTGGTTCTTAATTCTTTGAAATCTGGACTTGTACCAGCAGCCTCTTAGAGCCTCAGGTTGTCCACATCAGACTGAATCACACCACTGGCTTTCCTGGATCTCTAGCTCACAGACTGTTTATCATAAGATTTCTCAGCCCCTGTAATTGTGTGAGACAGTTCCCTAGTAGATACCCACTCCCTCTCTGTATATGTAGACAGGGTGCTGTTTCTATGGAGAGCCTTGGCTAATACTCTGCTCTCGGTCTTACACTGGGAAGCACAATGTTAGGGGCAGAATAAGCATTTGGGTATCACTGAATGATCAAATGAACTGAAAAGCATCCCTAAATTATACACAGAGGGAGCACAAAAAGGACTTAGACTTTTCTGCCCTACAATTTGCATAGAAATATTCACTGCTGATTGTGTATGCTGGGCAGTGTCTCTCTTACTGCTTTCTGATGTTACACCACCCTAACTCACAAAGCTTGTTCAGCTTGGTTCCTGGCTAGGCAAACCTCTGGGTTTCATGGGACTTTGCTTTTCTTGTCAAAATGTCTTGCCCAGCCTGTTAAGAGAAGAACAGAATTTTTAAAAGAATTTGAACAGAATTTTAAAAGCATGTTTTGCTTCCAAAATTTCTGTTTTCAAAAGGTCCATAGATATCTCAACAAAATATGTGCACAGAAAACCCTCACAATTCTCATTCAGCCACACACCTGACCTACTGTTCAGTCGTTCCTAAGCTTTGGTAAGAGACAAAGATTGGTTATGACAAATTCAACACACGGAAAATAAAGAGAGAAATTGGGAGCCATTGCTATTCATCTTAACAGTTACCACTGAGGCTCAGTTCAGAAGACAACAGGAAATCCATAGAACAAGTTATGACTCAGAAAGTAGGTCATTGCTTTAGAGCACATCACATCCTGACCTGCCTCTCTACTGGGTGTATGCTAATCTCTTGTCCCTTCACCCTGACTTCCCATTCTTTCTGACCCGGGTACCTTAATGAGACTCTGGCACTCATGCTCTTTCCTCTAGAAAGTAGTATTTACCTTTCCTCCATGGTGATCTAGTATTTGTACATCAGAATTCTCGTGTGAAGACAATAGGTACCTAAAGACTGTCTGGGGAAGAAATGGGTACTTGAAGCAGAAAGACATTTATTGGAAGGATTCTGTGTCTCTCAAAGGATTAACAGAATATCTAGATAAAGAGCCAGACTAGGAAAGTGGGCAGCAAAGAGTCGAATGTTAGCAATACAGAACACAACCAGAAATGCAGCCACATTTACCACTCTGTCACTTCCCCTCGGGCAGAAAGGCTTTAGTTCTAAATCTGATCTAAGATACCCTGTTTGTTAACTATGCATTTATGCACAAGGATATGTACCATTATTAAATCTTATCTCTGTCATTTAAAAAAAAAGGGGGGTGAATTCTCACTGCACAGAGTTTTTCTAAAAATCACATTGAACAGTATGGCACCAGTGGAAGGCCTGGCTTGGCTTCTGGCATGTGACAGGTAGTGAATACCTTTCTATATAGTCCCACCAAAGATCTTTGTGGCAAGGATGACTGACGGTCTGTAGCAAGTATGTGACGTATTAGGGCAGCCCAACACCCCAAAGGGTAGCCCGGATATCAATTGTCCTGCACTGTGAAGTCCACCTCACTGGAGAGTGATCCTACTTTTATGAGATCCACTGAAAATACACTTGGAAAGAAAAGAAGCAAAGCCCAGGGAGTGCAGCACACCATCTTGGCAAGTCCCCGGCTCTCAGGGGCAGCACCAGTGCGAGGGAGCCACGTCCTGACAGTGATGCAAGCAGAAGTTCATATCAGCAGGTGCGGGTGACCTTCCTTACCTGTCTGCCCTGTTCCAGGAAGCAAATGATTCCTTCTGTGGACGTTTGTAAGCCGAGAACTTCCAGCTCAGAGAACTAGAGGGGCCATAGACTATCAGCCATCAGTCTGTGGGAGGTGTTCCATAATAACACAACGTTGGTTTTCTGACCCTGATTTAGAGGAAATAAAGGAAGTGATTTTGGGACAAGCTCTCTTATTGTGCTTTGAGTAGGCATGCTTTTTCTTTTCTGTTCTCTTTCTCCCTCTCTTTTTTCTTTTGCTGTTTCATTTTGTTTTCTCTTCTTTTCCTGTTTTCTCTATTTTGAAACACATGTATTTTCAGCATTGTTGTTGATTAATAGTCACTAACACCCCATTGTTCTCAACAGCGCTTTGTATTTTACCATAGAAATCTTCCAGAATAAATGCCCCCCAATTTAACAATGATGAAGAAATAAGCCTCAGTTTCTGAGAGCGATGCTCACCAATTTTGTTTCCATTTTTTCCTCTTTGTTTTCATTCTGATGCCAGAACAATTTTCATCTTCTTCTGAGCACTCCCTATTGAAAAGCTAAGTGTTTCAAATAGAACGGGCAAGATTCAGTGCTCTCCATCGCCGCCAGTTAAGGACATACCATCTGACCATTAGCACCCCGCTGTGCCTCAGAAGGACCATTTCGCTTCGACTGAATGTCATTTCAGCCAGTAACAATTATTTACTTCTGGAAAAAAATTTGCTAAGGGACGTGGAGCCAACTGGAGCTTTTGATTTCAAGGCCTGCTTGGTTATTCCTAAATTTCAGCTTGGGAAGGAAATCTGCAATTACCTCTCGAGAACACGCACTTCACAGGAAGCGTAATGGCGTTTCTCTGTGAGAAGAGAGGGTATTTTATTGTAAGATGCCACCAGGTTTCCCATCAAGCAAATGGCTTTTCTCAGACTCAATTTACCTCAGATGATGCAAAATTCACCAGTTTTCCAAATCGCAGTTTTTTCATCACGTAGAAGTTATGCTAAATTTCTAGTTCACTTATTCGCACATACAAAATGAAACAAAGAATACACATTTCCAGGCTCCCAAAATGTCAAGAATTCTGCTTGTTAAAAACCAAAGTAGCTTCAGAGCACTCTCCCTGTACCCGTTGCACTGAGTGTCTCGTCTGCATCCATCGTGTTTACTCGTGTTCAAATTCTACGGGATTCTCCCCATTCAAATTCTCCCCGTTTCTACGGGACCCCCGTTTCTAAGTGTGATCTCCTTACACCGTCTCGTCCAGTGCCTTCCATCTAACAGCTAGGACTTCGATTATTCATAATTAATGCTATGAAATAAATCAATAAAACCTACATTTGTTAGTTACAAATTCTCTATGAGTACGTATATTCGATTAACTTTTACTTATGTTCCTCAGTTTACTCTAGCAGCCTGAAATAAATGTGGAGGTAATTGACACATTAATGTCATTAATGGGACCAGCAGATGGCGTAATGGTTACATCGCTGGACTTCCACATAGTCAACCACTGTTCAAGTCCAGGACCCTAGTGGCTAAAACTCATGCCAGGTACGTGTGCATATGTGCCCAAAATCCCGAGAAGAGAATGGAGGAGAAGGAATTGCAACGGAGGGGGGTGGTTGCAATGGGGGGTGATTTTTCACTTTCTGTCTCTCTGTGTCCCTAGCAACCACACAGTCCCTATGGCAAACATCTCTCTCTCAAAAAAAAAAAAGTTGTGGGGACCAGCAGTTAGTGTAATGGCTTTGTTGCTGAACTCTCACGTAGTCAACCATGGTTCGAGTCCCAGACCCGGTGGTTTAAACTCATGCCGGGCGCGTGTGCATGCGTGTCCAAGATCCCGAGAGGAGAATGGAGGAGAAGGGATTGCGACGTGGCCATCCTCCCTGGGGGTAATTTCTCACTCTCTGTCTCTCTGTCTTTCTGGCGAGCACACACGCCCTATAGCAAAAACCTCTCCAAAAAAAAAAAAAAGCCATTGACATGTATTGATTTCTGTCTTCCCCCATCTCACCTTTTGCTTATTTCTTTCTTTTTCTTTTTTTTCTTCTGAGATTTGGCACCTATTATAGCTGTTATTTTATACAAAACCCAGGAGTTTAAGTAGAGGAAGTTGGAGGCCACACAAGTAGAGCATACTGGTAAGACTCCAAGAAAGAATTAAAGAATAACTTGTTGCAACTGTTGGCCCTACCGGCCTTATAGAAATGGAGCCTGTGTTACTCTTTTTTTTTTTTTTTCTTTTTCTTTTTTTTGGAGAGGTTTTTACTATAGGGCGCATGCACTCGCCAGACAGACAGAGAGAGACAAAGAGATAGAAAGCAAGAAATCACCCCCCAGGGGGGATGACCACGCAGCAATCCCTTCTCTTTCATTCTCCTCTCGGGATCTTGGGCATGCACGCACACGTGCCTGGCATGAGTTTAAGCCACCGGGTCCAGGACTAGAACCGTGGTCGACTACATGGGAGTCCAGCGACATAGCCATTACTCTAACTGCTGGTCCCACCTATCTTATTCTTCATAGGAAAGGTATCTTCCCAGCATCTCAAGTTCTGGAGTAAGAGCTGCTAGACAGTCACCTGAAACAGTCACTGTTGGTGTTCAAAGCACTCTCAGAGGCAGCTCCTGTCAGGGCTATGTGATTTTTGTGGGGCTGTGCTGCTGGACTGCCAAGGCCTCAGGAAGACAATTCACATGAGGGTTTAGCTCCGTAAACTGTAGGCTTCATTTTAGCTTTTCCTTTTTCTTTTTCCTACCAACCCCCTCTCTTGCTCCTATGAATGGCATTTTCAAGTAACAGAAGAATGAATTCTTAATCTCAGTCAATCCTATTAAAGATGTGTATTCGTGTTCCTATGTGTATATTTTTCTGCACAGAAACTTATCCTACACCTAGCATGAAGCAGTGGTGTTGACAGAGTATTTTATACAAATTTGAGTCTATCTATTTAATACAAGGAAGTCAAACACTAACGAGGCTTAACAGACTTTGAATACATGTTTTTTTGAGAGTTGTTTTGCTACAGGGTGAGTGCACTCACCAGAGAGACAGAGACAGAGAAAGTGAGAAATCATCCCACCCCCCCAGAAGAAAGGCCACACAATTCCTTTTCCTCCATTCTCCTCTTGGGATTTTGGGCATGCATGCACATGTACCTGGTGTAAGTTTTAAGCTCCTGGGTCTGGGACCTGAACTGCGGTTGGCCATGTGGGAGTCTAGCAGCTTAACCACTATGCCACCTGCTGTCCCCCAGATTTTAAATATTTTACAGCTCTTCCTTGACACTGGTCTTATATCCAAGTTTCATTCCCATGACTACTAAGTATTTCTCCATGAGCATATTGCTTTAAATCTTTGAATCTCACAATAGTCACGAGGTGAGAATGATCGCTGGCATTCTGGGATGTTTTGATAATACAATGTAAAATAAAATAGGAGAGTGTTTTGGAAACTCAAAAGCAGTATGATATACAACATTACACCATCGTGCAGGCTGGAGATATCCAATAGTCCTAAGGCTGTAGCTTGGTTGTACAGAATAGGGTTATCGTGAGGAAGAAAGGAGATTAAAATAAGGATATGTAAGAGGACACCAGAAAAGGCGACAGGAGTTGCAGAAGCTGTAGAAATGTGATTTCCCAATGACAGGACAAAGGGGACACCAGAAATGGATAGGCATACATGAAATGTCACTTGCCAGTCTCATGGATCACTAATAGAAACAAACAAGAACAATAAAATAAACAAAGCAAATAAAACCCCACATTTGTGTGAGCATCTCAGAGTCCCAGAGATGACCCAAGTCCAGGTTCAGATATATTTTTCAAGAATTATTTTACTGGGACCAGCAGTTAGTGTAATGGCTATGTCGCTGGACTCCCACGTAGTCAACTGCGGTTCGCGTCCTGGACCCGGTGGCTTAAAACTCACACCGGGCGCGTGTGCATGCATGCCCAAGATCCCGAGAGGAGAATGGAGGAGAAGGGATTACGGCGTGGCCATCCCCCCTGGGGGGTGATTTCTCGCTTTCTATCTCTCTGTCTCTCTCTGTCTGTCTGGCGAGCGCACGCGCCCTATAGCAAAAAGCTCTCCAAAAAAAAAAAAAAAAAGAATTATTTTATTTACCTTTATTTATTCTTGTTATTATTTTCCAGTTTGAGGCAAGAGAAAGTGAGAAAGCAAGCCACTAGGTCTAACACTTGAGCCACATTCCGCCATAGCGGGGTCCAGTACCACCACACCACCTGCCAGCCCCCACACGTCTTATTTTTAAATCATGAATACTGTTTCCTAGATTGTCTCTGCATGTGCTTATGTCCTAGTACCACGATGAAGGGCTAACATCCTAAATGATAAGAAACAAATTTGTAAACTCTCTTTATTTTTTCTTTATTCATGATGGGACATGATAAATATATATATATATATATATATATATATATATATATATATATAGAGAGAGAGAGAGAGAGAGAGAGAGAGAGAGAGAGAGAGAGAGATGAGAATCCTCCCCAGACACCATGTGGAGTCCAGCTTTCTCAGAATGGGGCAGATAGATGGAAGTGTGCATTATTTCTGTGATACAGAGCTGGCATTGAATCTATAAACTCTGATCTGTCAGACAAATATAAAGGATTTTTTCATTGTAAATGCCACAGCATGAGAAGCTGATTTGTTTTCATGAAGGCCCATAGCTCTGATAGAGGGACTCTTCTTCCCCATAAGCAGTCTTTCAGTTTCCCCGTCACCCGAAGCTTTTACCAACTGATCTCTAAGAATGAGCCACATCTTTAGATGTATTATAAATTAGGAGTATGCAGAATGGTCAGGTGCAGGATGAACAGACTGTTGCCATCAGCTACATTTATCAAGTGTCCAACATCAGCCCCTTTGATACGATGGGTGTTCATTGCCAAGAAATGCCCAATGCAAGTATGTCCACCCCCATGCTCTCATGGACACGGTCTCTCTCATTTTGCATGATCTCTTCAGGACATAAGCCTCAACACGGGGTCTTAGATAAATGCCTCCTTAGTTTTGACTTCTTTTTAACTAGTAAAGTTGCCCAGACTCACTATCCACAGAATTGATATTCTCTTTACAGTTTCCATTTTGCAAGAATTTTACCATGGCTTCCAACTTGCTATGGCAATCAGATATGTCTGTGTCTCATTATTCTCTTAGCCAAACACATTTTCTTTAAATTTATTTAACCAAATTGAAAAATGCGTTTTCAAATATCTCAAGTGTGAGTTGTCAAACCTTGGTGAGTATCCTGTATTGAGATTTTTGCAGTTCCTGTAATTCATAAAAATAAACACATAGTGATTGGAATGAATTGAAATTATTCTTGAAAAATGTACGTCCACTCTAACATTCAGAATTCTAATTCTAATCCCAAAGCATGCATCATGTATACAAATATATTTGCTTAGTGTTTCTCTTTCTCCACCTCATTTCCAGAAAACAATGTTCCCGAGCAGACGCTTCTGTCAGTAGAGGATAGCCAACCAGATACCATGCGTGTATCCTCCGTTGCTGGGACTGTGGCCCTGACACAGTGCTCAGCTACCCTGAATTGAGACCTTGTCATTTCTCTCCACTATCATGAAACACGCATGTGTATCAAGTGTCACATATTGCATGTTGTCAGTGTGGTGACTATGCTCAAAATGGCGAGGTGCTCTTTGCTCAAGACAAGGTAAAGGGCAGTTCACAAACCTACTCCAGCTGCAACTCAGTCTGAATGGAGGCTACTAGTGATGCAAAGCATCCTACCTGCTCTTCCCAAAGCTCTTTTTTGGGGGGGGCGAGAGAGGTTTTTGCTATAGGGTGTGTGCGCTCACCAGACAGACAGAGACAGAGAGATAGAAAGCGAGAAATCACCCCCCCCCCCCCCCCGCACGCCGCAATCCCTTCTTCTCCAATCTCCTCTTGGCATCTTGGGCATGCATGGACACATGCCTGATGTGAGTTTAAGCTACTGGGTCCGGGACTCAAATTGCGGTCGACTACATGGAAGTCCAACGACATAGCCATTATGCTAGCTGCTGGTCCCAAAGCTCTTTGAAGTACAATGATGATTGATGACTTTTGTGATAGGATTGATCCATACACCTTGAACTAGCAGTATGAAGAACTAATAACAATAAAAGGAAATCATGGCTATTAGGAAAACTATAGTTTTATAACTTTAAGGAGATAACAAAGATAGTGAATCAGAAGGTCAAGAAATCAGCGACCCTGAATGGACATTAACTCATTCAAAAACAAACATCTCTTTAAGAAAAAGGCAAAAAGATATTATAAAAAATGAAGAACAGTAATAATAAATTTAAAATAAATAAATAATTCTTAATAAAGTAATAAAAAGATGGACTAGCAGATGGCATAATGGTTACATCATTGAACTCCCACGCAGTCAACTGCAGTTTGAGTCCCAGACCCAGTGGCTTGAAACTCATGCTGGGCACATGTGCGTGTGTGCCCAAAATCCTGAGAGGAGATTGAAGGAGAAGGTTTTGCGGTGTGGTCTTCCCCCTTGGGGGGTGATTTTTCACATTCTGTCTCTCTCTCTCTCTCTGTCTCTCCAGGGAGTGCACACGCCATATAGCACAAATCTCTCAAGAAAACAGAAAGAAAGAAAGAAAGAAAGAAAGAAAGAAAGAAAGAAAGAAAGAAAGAAAGAAAGAAAGAAAGAAAGAAAGAAAGAAAGAAAAGAAAGAAAGAGGGAGGGAGGGAGGGAGGGAGGGAGGGAGGGAGGGAGGAGAAAGAAAGAAAAAGGTAAAAAGAATGTACAATAGGGCAACTGAATGGCAAGGTGATTTTGTAAACATAGTTTTGTCAAGATGAAGCTAGAGAATATGTAAATATGTTGGTTAAGTACCAATCGGAGACGCAGTGGATAGTAACTGCATGAAGTTAGGCTTCTCTTTCACATGTAGTTTGTCTTGAATCCCTGGTCTTCTCTCATTATCTGACTTTTTTATGACTAAACTTTACTTTTCAGACATACTCCTGTACTCCTCTGCAAAATGCACACAAACTCCAACTTCCCTATCAACATCTTGCAACACCCTGGTACATTTGATGCAATCAAAGAACCTACATCAATGCACAGTCAACAGCCAAGGTCCCGGGCTTCCTTTGGGGCTCACTTTTAATGCTGGGTGGTACAGACATTGCATTTAATTCTGTGACTTGGGACAAATGTATGACAACTTGTATGGCAATCTCATGCAAAATAGTATTATTACCCTAAAAATCCACTGTGCTCTGCCATTCATCCCTCTTTCCCTGGACCCTAGAATGCACCAAACTTTTTCTGCCTTTTCCAGAATGTGACATAGTTGGAATCGTATAGTAAGTAGACATTTCAGACTAGTTTCTTTCACTCAGTAATATGCATTTAAGTTCCCTCGTGTCTTTGCATGGGCTTTAGCTCATTTCTTTTTAGCACTGAATAATATTCCATTGTCCGGATATACCAGTTTATTTATCCATCCACTTATGGAAAGACATCTTGGTTTCTTCCAAGTTTTGGTAATTATGAAAAAAGCTGCTATAAACACCCGCGTGCAGGTTTTTGTGTGGACATAAGCCTTCAACTTTTTGGGTGAATACCAAGGAGTGTGATTGCTGGATTGTATATAATAAGTATGCATTTCGTTTTGTGAGAAACCACCAAACTGTCTTCCTAAGTGGCTGTACCATTTTGCATTCCCACCAGCAGTGAATGAAGGTACCTGTTCCCCATATCCTCATCACTGTGTGGTTCTGTGTTCTGGATTTTGGCTATTATAACAGATGTGCAGAGGTATCCTAGTTCTGTTTACTTTGGCTATTATAGATGTCCCCAGTAGTGGCCAGACACCCTCTTGCCATGCACACTAGTTATCACGTTTCTGTGTGTGTGTGTGTGTGTGTTTGTGTGTGTGTTTTAAGAATTCTGTCTTGCTCTGAGTGCAATATGCAATATTTAGTATTTTCCTTACTGGAAAAAATTGTGACTCTTTGTGACTCTCCAATAGTTCTTTTGATTTTTACTTTTTCTTAAGGAAGAAAGTCAAATATAAATTTTTAAAACATTAAACATATCTCATATGAAATAAAATGGATTTAACTATCTGACATGGGTCAACATGACTCTCCAAGGGCTGGATGGTGGAAAAGCAGTAACACAGTGTTCTGCAAGGCTGATCCACATGTGAAGGTTCTGGGGTGGCGTCTAACGACCTCCCTGAACACACCAGATGTGTGCATGCTCATGATTTTGGGCTGGCTGAAGCTGGGGTGGATCATGGCACGCAGACTCTGCTTGGTGTGACTGTTTCTCACTCTGTCTCTCTTTCTTATGGAAGAAAAGAAAAAATAAAGTAAAAAATAAATTACATATAAAAAAGCCATGATAGGCCAAATAAAGTTTCAGTTAATTTTTAATTAGTTCACGAAGCAATCTTTGAGCTAATCTAGTTTTTATATTCCACTGCAACCAGACCTGTGACCTCTGCCTGTTTTATTGAGACTTCATGGTAGTTAGGGTGTTTTTGGTTTCTGTAACCAGAAACCGAGAAGTGCGGGCTGAAGATGGTGTTGTTGCTGCTGCTGCTACTGCTGTTGTTGTTATTACCATTTTGGCAAGTTCTCATGTTATGCTTTGTCAGGTTCTCCTAATTAGCTTCTTTCAACTCTAGTTTCTCATTATTAAAATGGGGATATTTCCAACTATCTGGGGTTGCTATACAGATTCAATTAGATGATCCAAATAAAAGCATGCATCACATTGTTTGAAAATATGAGACACATTTTTGAATGCATCAAAACAAAGGATTTTTTTTCAGTGTCATCCCTTAGATGATTATCCTCTTAAATGAAGATGTATGAATGCCTCACATATTTTAAACTGTAAAATGATTAGAAATAGAGCATAATCAACGATTTTCTCTCTGGAGTCAAGCACGCAAACTCCTAGGATAATTTTAGTTTTTTTCTGTATCATGCAAGAGCCACTTAGGTGCAGTCTCTCATGCTAATTCTGTGTGTGAGTAAACTCAGTGTTGGATTTTATGTTGACTTGCAAAGGAGGAAAAACATACATGGCAGATACTAACTGCAAACATGAGGTTGATTCTGGTTGCAGGTAAAAACACACTTGAATAAAATGGAACAGGTTTGACATTTATTGTTTCATGCATCTTGGAGTTTTTGAGTTAGGGAAAGGCTGTGGATGCTTAGTTATTAACTCAGATATCATCAGGGTACCAGACCTCCCCAAATTTATTCTATGCTCTTCTCAGTCTGTTGACTCTTGCCTGTAAATTTGTTTAGTCATAGGTTCAGAAAATTAGTTAAGCTCATGCAGCCATATCATAATGCTGGAGGTGGGTGTCATTTTTTCTCCATAACCTCTTTACATCAGTAAAGGGACAGTTACTTACCAGTCTCGTGAAGAGAACTTTCCATTCCTTGGGGTCAGTATCAGAAAACATAATCATGGATCATGGTTGGAAAAGGGAACAAAATGGAACTGCTCAGCATTGATCGTGGGTAGGAGGAGGGTCTGTCAGCAACTTAGTGGGAAGGTGAAAATCGCTGTTGAAAATGTAACCATTTCAACTAAAGCATTCTTTATCTATTATCTATCCATCCATCCATCTACTTATTTATCTCTATCACCTACTTGTCATCTCTACCATCAGTCTATCTATTATCCATCTATCCATTCATCTAATAATATTGCTCTATCTACCTACCTACCCATCTTTCCCAAATGTGCTTACCACCTCATTGAGAGTCTCAGTAAGATGGGAGTCCATGCTGAGTAAGAGAGGTAAAGGAAAAAGACACTATAAATGGAACCCCACAATCGATTAGAGGACTGCTCTTTATTTCTCTTTTTCTTTTTTTTTCAGGCATTTTAAATTTTTTTTTTTTTTTTTTTATTTTTGGAGAGGTTTTCGCTATAGGGCGCGTGCTTTTGCCAGACAAACAGAGACAGACAGAGAGAGAGAAAGCGAGAAATCACCCCCCAGGGGGGATGGTCAAACCACAATCCCTTCTCCTCCATTCTCCTCTCGGGATCTTGGGCACGCACGCACATGCGCCCGGCATGAGTTGTAAGCCACCGGGTCCGGGACGCGAACCGTGGTCTACTATGTGGGAGTCCAGCGACATAGCCACTACACTAACTGCTGGTTCCCAGGCATTTTAAAATTTTTTAGGAGTCTGAGGATTGTCACTATTTCATCTATTTCTTTCTTTAAAAAAAAGCTTTTCTTTATTCATGGCTGAACACATGCACTCACATGAGGGGGAGAGAAAGAGAGAGAGAGAGAGAGAGAGCAAGAGAGAGAGAGAGAATTTGATGAGTAAGATGAGCACCCTCCACAGGGTCTGCTCATGACACAATGCCACAGTCTTCTTCCTTCAGGCCTCCAACCTGTCACATCTGGCACTTGTCACATGCCCAGTGTGTTTTAGACCAGTCTGGTGATTCCAACCCCAGTCGTCATGTGGGATCCAACTTTTTTTGAGTAGCACATTACCATTACACCACAAAGCTGTCCCTAATTCATTTGTTTCTTCTGTCTTATATTTTATTTTCCCAACTTCTTGAGTTGTACACTTCTTTTTTTTTTTTTTTTTTTTTTTTTTTTTTGAGAAGTTTTTGCTATAGGGCGCGTGCGCTCACCAGAAAGACATAAAGAGATAGACAGAAAGTGAGAAATCATCCCCCAGGGGGATGGCCATGCCGCAATCCCTTCTCCTCCATTCTCCTCTCGGGAACCTGGGCATGCACGCACACGCGCCTGGCGTGAGTTTAAGCCACTGGGTCTGGGACTCAAACCGTGGTTGACTACATGGGAGTCCAGCGACATAGCCATTACGCTAACTGCTGGTCCTGAGTTGTACACTTCTTATTCTCTTCCCATTTTAATAATATGCATTTAAGCCAAGACATTTACATCAAAATGCTACCTTATTTATGTGCTGTGAATTTGATTTGTAATATTCAGATTGTCTTTAAGTTTCAAATATTTAATTATTTCTGTTTTTATTTCTTCTTTAACATACAAGTAATTCAGGATCATGTTTTTATATTTTTAGTGTATTAATTGCAATAGTTAATTTTAATGTGTCTATTTACCAAGCTAAGGAATAACCCAGATAGCTGATAAAACACTATGTCTGGCTGTGATTATGAGGGTGGATCTAAAAAAGGTATTTGCATCAGTAGATTGAGTGAAGAAGCCCATCCCATGGGAGTGGTCATCACCCCGTCCATTAAGGACGGAAGAAGAACAAGATGAGAGAGGAGGGGCGAATTCTGTCTTTCTTTGGGCTGAGACATCTGTCTTTACCTGCTGTTGGACATTGGGGTTCCTGGTTTGGGGGCCTTTGACTCAGACCAGGGCTTACCCCTTGGACTCGGGCTAAATTATTCCACTGACTTCCTTGGGTCTCCAGGTTTCAGAGAGCAGATCACGGGGCTTCTCAGCCTCTGCAACCACAGGAGACAACTCCATTATAAATACACATGTATTTCTTTCTTTTTTAGCTAAAGGGCACCTGCACTCACAGAGAGACAGAGGCAGTGGGAGAAGAGAAAGCACAGCCCCCCATGGGGAGCAGTCATGTGGCATCCCTTCTCCTCCTTCCCTTTTTCCTTTTAGGATTTTGGGCACACACATGGGTGCCCAGCATGTTTCTCAAACCACCAGGCCTGGAACTAGACCTGTGTGGGCATCCTTAACCACCAGACCATGGAGCTGGTCCTGAATTCCTTTTCTCTATCTGTAAAAATATATATCCATTGGTTCTGTCTTTTTGGAGAACATGGACTAATACATTAACGTGTATATGTGGGTGTATATATATATATATATATATATATATATATTTCTTATTTCTAATTTAAAAGTCTTGTGGTCAGATACAGAGCTTCTAGTATGTGTATTTTTAAAAACTTGGTTGGAATTTTCTTTGTAATGTGTACAATTTTAGAATGTTTTCTCTAGGTTTGAGTGGAGCATTCGTACTGTAGCTGGGGCAGGCACACACACTTGTATGCATGTATTAGGTCGTGTTTATTAATTACACTGTTCAAATGTTTTTATTCTTGCTATTTATTTTCCCAGCTTGAGCTGTCAAGTTGGAACATCTGAGAAAGAATTATTAAAATATTTTCCTATGATTCAAACGTTTTCCTTTTATCCTTAAAATTTGGTCACATTATTTTATTTAGACTATGTTAACATACATTTATATGCATATTTTATATGCCATTTTAAATGCATATAAAATATGCATTTAAAGGTATGTATAGTCCACCATTTTTTTACATTTACTCAATATAGGTAAAACTTAGTTTCATACAAAAACCTGCCCACAAATGTTTATAACATCTTTATTTACATTGCCAAAATGTGGATGATACCAAGATGTCCTTCAGTAGGAAACTGTATAAATGAATTGTGGAAAATTCAGAAAATAAAAGTGTTTTTATCACTAAAATGAAACGAGCTATTAACTCATGAAAAGACACCAAGGAACCTTAAATGCATATATGATAAGTGAAAGAAGTCAATCTGAAAATGCTACATAGTATATGTTCATTATACTATATGACATTCTGAAAGAAAGGTCCCCATTGGGACAATAAAAAGATCAAAAGTTATGGGGAGAGAGGAATGAATGGGCTAAAACAGATGATTTTTAGGGCAATGACAGTATTCTATGTGACACTGTGCTGGTGGGTATGTATCGTTATATTTTTGTCAAAGCCAGTTCAGTGGACAGCCCTGCACTTCAAGTGGTGTGTTGTGTCCGTGTAGGTTCATAGGTTGTAACAAATGCACCACTGTGGTGAGGGATGTCAGTGACTGGGCAGGATCTGTTTGAAGTGAGTAGTTGAGAGCAATAGTTATATGGAAACTCTGTACCAAAATACTATTATTTATTATTTATTTATTTATTTATTTATTTATTTAACTGTAAGGCACATGCACTCGTCAGAGAAGGACAGAGGGATTGAGACAGAGAGAAAGTGAGAAAACAGTCCCCAGTAGGGGATGGCCATGTCACAGTCCTTTCTTGTTCATTCTCCTCTCAGGATTTTTGGCATGCACACTCATATGTCCTGTGTGTTTTTCAAGCCACTGGATCTGGGACTTAAACTGCACACTTGACCATGTGGGATCCAGTTGCCTTAACCACCACACCACCAACTGACCCCTGGATGTTAATATCTTTGGATGAGCCTAAAACTGCTCTGAAAAATAAAATCTGTTAAAAGGTAGCCAACATCAGGGCCAGTAGTTGAAAAGCACTTCAGGTACATGTACACGCCTGCCCCGAGTCCTAAGACTGGAGGAGAAGGGGTTGTTGCCATCCCCTCAGGGGGTGATGTTTCACTTTCTCTCTCTCTCTCTCTCTCTCTCTCTCTCTCTCTCTCTCTCTTTCTCTCTCTCTCTCTCACACTGGTGAGAACATGTGCCCTATAGTAAAAACAAAACAGACAAGAATGAGAGGTATGTTGAAACCAAAATAGAAAGTAGAGTAGATGCAGGAGTGTTAGCACACAAATGAAACCCTCCAGCATCCAAAGTCAAGTGCCAACACACTCTGAAATAATTCACAGTCAGCAAGATGTGAAGACAAACCATTTGCTCCTTGAAAACATGTTTATTCTGATAATTGAACTTTTTTTAAGAGATATTTTTGCTACAATATGCATGCACTTGCAGGAGAGACAGACAGAGACAGAGAGAGAGAAAAAGCAAGAAGTCACCTCCCTGGATGGATGGCCACACTACAATCCCTTCTCCTCCACTCCTCTTGGGATTGGACATGCACACACATACTTCCAGAGTGAGCTTTAAGCTGCTGGATCCAGGACTCAAATAGTGGTCATCTATATGGGAATCCAGAGGCGTAACCATTTTACCATCTGCCGGTCTCCATAATTAAACTTTAAAAAGATCTGATTCTGTTGCTCTCAGATATCACTGTGTGGTGTATAATCTGCCATGCCCATACATGCATACAATAAGCACCTGAATGAGTTCCATAGAGCTACTTTTCTATAATTGCTCAATGCATCAAAAATGAAAAGCAAAAACTGAATCAGAAAAGGCAAGCTATGGGACACTGGGAAGGAGGCAACTAAGATATTGCCCATGCAGGTTACTCTCTGTGTCTGGCTCTGAGCTACAATAGACTTGAAGACACCTGGAACAGACATCTCAAACTGGCAACTTAGGGGCTATTTCTGATCTAAGCATAAGGTTTGAATATTCTATACTGTGGGCTACCATAGCATCTATTTAAAAAGAATAGATAACATCATATAAACCGCAGGTGAGTTCACATACAAATCTAGATTTTCAGCAACCCTTATACAGTGAGACATTGACAACACCAAACTCACAATCCCACCAGGCATGTCCTGACTGGAGAGCACCCTCTCAAGCTGTTAGCTGATGTGCATGCTGGAAATAGTTCCCATGTAACTATTGCTCCCCTTTGCCCAGAGCCCCTGCTCTGGGCCCTGTTATGGAACAGATCCGTTCCACTCAGCCTCAGCTCTGCCAGCTACATCTCCATGCTGGCGAACTTCCTCCAGAGGAAAAATGGAAACACTTGTTCTTTGAACCATCCCATTAAAGTCACATCTCACCGTTCTGCTTTGTAAAGGTTTAGAGTGACACTGAGCTTAATTTCATTCCTATGGCAGTTCTTGTTCACAGTGCCAGCCAAATATAAAGCTCCATTCCTTGCCATTCAGCTTAGCTAACGGTAGAACGTGGTCCTTCAGATGGACTGGGTTGAATGGAACTAAAGTGCCACTGCTGGGTTTATTCCTGCTTCATGCTAACACACTTGAATACAGTGACCCATTCTCACCACTGATGTGATAAACAAGGCCTTGCTTTCCAGTAAGAACGGGATGTTGTTGGACTGTGGGCAGGCAAGGCCAGTTCGGAATGGTATGTTAGGTTTTGTCCAAGCGTTGAGGTGAGTGAACCTGTGGGTAGTGCTGTATTTTGAGAAGTCCCTAAGATGTGAATTGTTCCCAATTCTCTAGCCAAAAATTATGTTGCTTTTTGAGAATGACTGCTTTAATGTATAATTAATTCATTTCTGAGATAAAATGTTAATTAAAAGGTATTTATAAGCAATTATGTTTTTAAATGCATTTCTTAAAACCATGAATTAGCCTAAAAATTCCCACAGAAAATATTTTCAATGGAAAGAATAGGAAAGACGCAAAGTCCAGGAATGTTCACCATCGATTGGATTCAGTTAATTCTTGGTGCGATTCAAGCTTCACATCTTAGGGAAATCAGTGTTGCCTATTTCTCTAATTAGTAAATGATCACATGTCAGTATTTAGTACATTCTTTTGAACAGATTTTTGTCAAGTTCTGTATCAGTTTAAAATAATCTGCTTCAAATCATTTAAACATCGTGAATATGTATTGAGTATATCAGACTGGGTCTTGGTTTTCTTCAAAAGGTACTTAAAAAAAAAAAAAAAAAGTTTTGCTTGATTCATTGTGATTCAGCTCCAGACAAGACCATGACCTTTCAGAGTAAACCCCTGAACCCCTCACACTGTATCGCCCACCTCTCTCCATTAGCAACACACAAAATGGGACAAAAATCATCTCGGAATTGTTATAATTCAACACGTTCCGATAATGTACGTGTTCTTGTGCCATCTTTTCTCAAGTGTGCTTTTGTTCATGAAATTCATTCATTCTACTTTGTCCTCCTCGCCCGCCTCCGGGAAGCCATCATCTTTCCATTAGTGAACTCTCAGCACACCTCTTCCTTTGTCCTTCCGTCTATCGGGTACTTTCATGTATTTTTCCCGGGGGTGATTTGGGTTCTGCAGAAACGCCCTCCCCCTCTCCCATATACTCAAGGTTTAGAAGGTCATATTTGATGGCTTCCTGTATGCGCTCGGGTCGGTGTGTACGTGGAAGACAGAACAAGAGTTCGCAACCGTCTTGCTGCTCCTTGCTAACATAACTTGGGTTTTATTCTGTTTTATGTAAATTGGGTCACAGATGTTTTATTGCTGCAAAATGCTTTGAAACTTTTTCATATGTTCAGTGGGAAAAGGAGCCTCTCAAAATTCATGCTGAAATAATTAAGCTTTTTAATTTCACTGTCAATTTATCAAAACAAGGGATAAATCTCTCTTTATACTGCCTGCTTCTACACACATGACTTTTCAGTCCATTTCCTCTCTCAGATGGTCTGAGCGTGCCTTTCTAACATTGCTCAGCATGCCATATGGGGCCACTGACACTTCCCCAACATCGAGGCAGCCCGGGTCGCCCTGGGAAATGTCAGTGCATGGTCCCTGGAAGCAAAGAGAGGGGGCCCTGAGCTCTGCCTGGTTTTGCGCTGGGGCCAAAGGACTCCGCAAGCCTGGCTGCCTCTGCCTCAGGTTTCTGAATACTCAAGGTTTCTAGAAATGTAAGCTCACTCCAGACATGGATTTATCACCTTTGCAGATGGGCCAGATCCAGCTACTTTTGACTACACGCGTGACATGGCAGTGACAGAGGAAGGCTATGGCTAGACACAGGTTCAGACTAGAGTCCTGGCTCTGCCGCTGGCTTCATCCCATCCTGGACAGCTCCTTAATGTTTGTGGTCCTCATGTTTCATGTCTCAAATGAGGAAATAATGCCACCTCAGAGTGTGCTCTGGAGAGTTATGTGTATGTGTAGATTCTCCCTAAGTGTTTGGCACACGCCAAAAAGTCAGCATTGATTCCTTTTTTTTTTCTTTGCATTTCACAAAATGGCTTTCACCCTGTGCTCTTGGAATTTGTTGAACCATTACAGGCTGCTAATGTATCCAAATAGAACTGAAATTCCTCCAAGGGTCAATACTTCGGTGTTCCCCAACATATTCTTCCAGCCGACCTCTAATTTCTATAGTAGAGGATGCTTCCTGAAGTCTATACAGAAGATATCCTAGAGACTCAGCTGGCATTGCTTTTGAAAGAAACCCGTGCTTGTGGTGTTTGTGGGAAATGCTGGCCTGCTGCTTGGCATTTGCATCTGATCTTTGCATTTCTCTCTACCTCCCTTTCTTTCTTCCTTAAAAAAATTTCTTTCTTTCTTTCTCCTATGAGTGAGGGAGACAGAAAGAGAAAGAGAGGGGGAAAGAGAGAGAGAGAGATGAGAGAGAAACAGTCCCCTCCAATGGAGTCTTGACCCTGTGACCCATCCCCAGTCTGAGCCAGCCCCAGATCATGGACACACACACGTGACACCTGTACTCAGGGAGGGCTCCAAACAAGAGCTTGTAACCTTCCCATGTGCACGAACACCGCAGAGCGACATCTTTTCCTCTGTGACTCTGTCCAGTCCCCTTCTTTCCTTTTTCAAACACTGAGTTGCTTCGATGTTCTAGAAACAAAAAGAGTCAAAGAATACATATTGGAGGCTTTGAGGGGCAGACAGCCTCTGTTACAGCTCCTTAGCTCAGCTGTTGTTGCACAAAACAACAATGAAATCAAAGGTTACGGTTGTGATTCAGGAAAAAATAAAAAAGAAGAAGGAAAAAAATGAAGGAAAGAAGGGAGGAAAGAAAAAGAAAAACAAAGACAGAAAAAGAAAAGAAAAAGAAAAGCGATTCTCAGCAGGGGGAGATTTTGCCTTCAAAGGAAAATTTGGCAATGTATGGAGACATTTTCGATTGTCACACGTGAGGAAGGGGTGCTGCCGGCACCCAGTGAGTGAGGCTGGCACCTGGTGGGTGAGGTCAAAGATGGTGCTAATCATCTTTCCACCATGTGCAGGATAGCTTCCGCCTCACCACAAGGGATTATCCAACCACAAATGATTATCCTGCCAAGGCTGAAAAATGAAACTTTACTTATAGACACTAAAATTGAAATTTATGTAAAAGAAATATCAATCTTGTGGGTTTTTTCAACTACTTGAAAATAGAAGGATGACTCAGCTTGCAGGTCCTGCAAAAAATGGCCCATATGCATTATCGCCCCCTACCTGTGCAAGAGACAGAGCAGAATAATTGTCTTTAAGACCCACATTTTCAGAGCTCTAAAAGCAAGACAGGCATGTTTCCTCACACACTTCCTGATTTGATTACAAATTCAGTGCCAAATTCTCCAGACGAATCGCAGAGCATTTCCTTGGCAAAAACCATCCATTCCAAAGTGAGGGTCCGTGGGTGAAGCCTCCTGTCCCCCTCGTCTCTGCGCCCTGTGTGGAAGGTCCTCTATGGCAGTAGTTTCCTAGCTTCCATCTGCCAGCGTTCATCAGGTTGCTGTCTGTTTGGCTTTGAACACAGCTGGCCCAGTCTGAGCACTCTTGCAACTGATGTTGGTCTCCAGCCACAGAAAATCGCCCCACAGAACAGGTGGGTAGTAGCTGCCTTGAGAACGTAACAGGATTTGTCGGGCTCACCTGTGCGGCTGTGCGCAGCACTGCTTTGTGACCTCAGCGGCAGTATGCATAATGGATTCTACCCCACAGCATGTAAAATCAGAGTGTGAAAATCTGAATGCACTTCCTGGTCCTTGAAGCCATAACTTCTCTAGCTAACCCTGAGAATCCTAAAATGCTCAAGGCTTATTCATTTTTGCTGGAGCAAGTGATTCATTTTGTCTTTTATAAGGTTATGGATAACCAAATACATAATTTTCATCCCTAGAGCTTCATGGATGTCTTGTAGTTCTTCCATGGTGCTCCTGCTGTGTTTAAAAGCTGGCCAATAAAACACCTGCCCAGCTGTCCCAGTGCATCATTGAGAAATGAAATCCCAGAAGAGTGAGGGGTTGCTCTCCTCCTCTTCCTTCAGGAAACACAGGCACAGGAAGGACTGAATCTCTCCCAGCTTCCATGACCTGAGTTCTACCTATGGCTCCACCTCAGTAGTTTTGCTGGTTTTATATATACAGACTGGATAAAAGAAGTATGTGTAATTAGACACATACATGAGGGCAGACACATTTCTCAACAGCGTGTATTTAAAAAAAACATAATGGAAGTAAGCTGCTTGGGATGTGGAAACTACTTCTCTGCTGTGCACCGTCAGTAGTTGCTGCTGCTTCTTTCCTTCTTCTTCTTCTTTTTTTTTTCTTTTTCTTTTTCTTTTTGGTAGTATAGCAGATGCTTGTTTATTTATTTATTTATTTTTAGAGGGATTTTTGTCATAGGGCACATGTGCTCGCCAGAGAGACAGAAAGTGAGAAACCAACCCCAGCAGGTATGACCAGTAGCTTCTTACATTGTCTTCTGAAGCCATACTAGGTCAGAGCATGCATGCTATCTCCTGCTAGCAAAGCCACCATGTATTACACTATTTAAAAAAAGGCACAACTATGCTTATACACAAGGCTTAATTTATGGCTGTGTTGTTGTGGAAATTCTTCTTATCACTCCTTGTCCCAGGTTGTAAGAAATATAAGCATGCCTGAATGGTCTACATGGCTGCCGGGGTCTGACCACTTCTCCCTCTGGTCATTCCCTGTCATGTCTCCCTTGCTACATCCAAGCTAAATTCACTGTACCTAGACTGCCTAGGTTTAAATCCCAGTCCTGCGATTGGACATGTTCTTCAGTTTCTGTGTTCTCATTTCCTCATTGTGAAATGTGATGAGAATAATATCAACCTCTCCAGTTACGTAAAGATGAACTGAGTGAAAACATACAACGTACTTAGTACCCTGGCCAGAGTGAGTGCTCAATAAATATCACATATTGCTGCTTTTAGTAATTGACCACTTAAAACCAGCAATTGGCACAGGATTCTCTCGGTCTGCTTGCATATTCTCTCATATCAACTCAAAAACTGAGTAGAGGACATCACTTCAATTTTGCCAGAGGAACGTGAAGTGCAGAGAGGTTAAGTGACTTGCACTAGATCAAACAGGAGCGAGAAATGGAACTTTAAATCTATTTTCTCCAAGGGTATAAACACCCTCTTCTGTTGTATTTTACTGCATTCTCTTTCCTGCATTTTAGTAAGTATCCGAGACCAAGTCAATACTCTGCAATAGGCACAGCCCACCTTCTAGTCAGACCGGTGTATTGGTTTTCAGTTGCTCTGTAACAAAACTCACAAGGTTAGTAGCTTAAAACAGGACATGACTGGGACCAGCAGATGGCGGAATGGTTATGTCATTGTACTCCCACGTGTCAAATGCAGTTTGAGTTCGGATCTGGCCCCTTAAAAGTCACGCTGGGTACATGTGCATGCATGCCCAAGATCCTTAGGGGAGAATGGAGAAGGGATTATGGAGTGGTCATCCCCCCCTGGGGAGTGACTTCTTGCTTTCTGTCTCTCTGTTCCTCTCTGTCTCTCTGGCATGCACTCTATAGAAAAAAAAAAGAAAGAAAGAAAAGAAAACAACAACAAAACCAGCACGTGGCTTAGCTGGGTGCTCACCTTTAAGTCTTACAAGGCTGCAACCAAGGAGTCAGCCAGGGCTGAGTTCTCATCTGGAGACTCAGGCAGGGATGGCTCTTTGTGTCCACGTGGTGGTTTACAGAATTTAGTGCTTACAGTCGTAGAACTGAGAGCTCCAATGTTGTTTTTCTTTTGCTGGATGTCTATCAGAGGTCATTCTCAGCACCTAAGAGCTACATGAATATTCTGGAAGCTTCTCACAGTTATTTCCCATATAGAACTACAAAAAATAACTTTTACAACATCAAACAGCCAGGGAGTTTCCAGAATAAGTTTACGGGAAAGTCGTCATATATATATGTAATAAAAGTTTATCTAATGTGTAACCACAGGAGTGACATGCATATGCATATTGGTAATTACACAACTTCAGAGCTTCATGCTGGGGGGGGGAAGGAAGGAGGTGGAGGTAAGAATGTGCATTCATACCTAGCTGATGTCTCCTAATAACTGGCCCACACAGATATGCAGAAGTAAATTAATATTCTCTTTAACTATCTCAAGCTTATAAAGTCCTTCTCTAGTTTCCTATGGAGATCCTCTGAGTTAACTATCCTAGAAAATAAGTTATTTTTCCGTGGCTCTAGCTCATTGCTGGGATAAGTTTATTACTGAATTAATTTCCAGGGCATAGAACTGTGGGAACCATTTCAGAAAAGCCAGGGAATCCTATATCCTATCACTTCTGGGAAAAATAAAAAACTCAGACATTTTGTTGTCTTCAGTATGTTTTATTAATTCTCCTTTAAAATTTTTTTTTGAAGTTTTCTGGAGGTTGTGTGCGCTCACCAGAGGGGATGGGAGAGAGAGAGAGAAAGAGAAAGTGAGAATGCTCCCTTCATGGGGATCGATAATCTACAATTCTTTCTCCTCCATTTCTCCATTTTTTTGAGATTCTTGAGCATGCACACACACAGGCCCAGTGTGTTTTTCGAGCTGCCAAGTCCAGACTTGAGCTGCACCGTGGGCTGTGTGGGACAGCTGCTTACCCACCATACCACTTGCTGGCCCGCTTGTTCCTTCCTAGTGCATCCCGGGTCTGCACCTGTCTGCTCACAGCCCTGTTCTTTGCTCTCTCCTCCGCCTCTCCCCACATCGCTCTCAAGCGCTATCAATGTTAGGATGTGCCTCAATCCAACTGCCCTGCAGATGGGCCCTGGGCACATGGTAGTAGCCGTCACTCTCATGCCGCAGTCCCTGTTCACTGCCCAAAGTTCCCATCTCTGACTCTGGTTCTGCCGGGGAAGACCTTTTTCTGATATAGGGTCATCCAGAGATGAGTCTAGTCTCGGAAACTGCCCCAGAGAACTGGACTCTAGCAGATCCGTGGGAGAAACTGTTCTGTATGGTTTGCTTTTTTACCATCTCTAGGCATAGACAGAGTTGGGACAAGCCTCTCATAGGCTTCATTGTTCTCTTTATGCAACAACTGAATAGAACAATCGCTGACAATCCTCAGACTCCCTTGGGCATGGCAATATTAGCATCTCCCAATTATGAATGCCATAGCAGATTTCTTGTTTTTGATCAGAAATTGATGATGTATCAAAAATAAGGTTATGCATAATTCTCCTTTTCTAAAACTCTGATGCTTTAGAAAATCCCCTGAAGATTTCTGGCAGCTTATTCTACCACGTTCTTTTGCTCATTTACTCAGTCATTTACCCTATGAAATTATTGAATGCCCATGATATACAATTTCTTTAGTAAGAAATTAAAAAAAAGATATTTCTCTGACAGAAAAGTTTACATTTTAGTAAGTTATGCATAAAATTTTAGAACTCATTAATCAAAGATATGTGGTTCTTCTAACAGAAACTGTAGCATATTCAACTATACTATGTAAATATACATATATATATTTATTTATTTATACACACACACACACACACACACACACACACATATATATGAAGACACACTGAAATTGGGCCTTTTAAAAAGGGCTGTGCTGGAACTTTCCTTCCCCTTCTCAGGAGGAGGATTACAAGAGGACCCACCTGAAGGACATAGAAGGAAAGACACACACTCTCTTGTTTGGTTCTGCAACTCATTTGCCATGTGACCATGAACGAGAGTACTTCTGTTTCTTCACCTACAATGAAGGTGATAAAATCAGCTTGTTTCCATTTGAATTCTTAGTTACAAGTGGGTTCCAACTGACTCAAAAAGAGATGTTAGTGGAAAGATATTGGGGGATCACAGACCCAGCGTGTTCCAGAGGGCAAGGTTGGAAGAAGGACAAGAACCAAAGGAGTCTTCAAGGACTAGGGCAGAAGCCGGGCTGTGACACCCTGGCCTCTATGCTGACTCCAAGATCCCCTTCTGTTCATTTGTCCTTTCTTGATATGGAAATTCCTAGGAGCAGGTGACTGTCTGCACTTCGGATTTCTAAACTTTCACAGTAGAAGAAAGATGTTGACGTTTTGTAGTATAGTAAGGGCTGCTAGGAGGCCCTGAGTGACAGTGCTGGGCAACTGACTTGGCTTCACACTGGCCAGGTGAGACTGTGAATTTGAAGCATTTATAAACTGGGAATTTTTGAAGAGTGTTTGGGTCCTTGTATGTCTAAGGCGTCCTTGTTGCGATTGCTGTCACCTGACAATAGAGTTAATGAATCCGATCGGGTAGATGGGAGCTGGAGACCTCGGTGGCAATCAGCTCCATCCAGCATTCGCACAAGCCCTCGCTTCTGTAGTAGATATCTAGGTTCATGCTGCCCTGCTCAGCTGAGATGCCAGTGCACTTCCAAGCTTCTCAGCACAATTCTTGTTTATTTTCTACCAGGAATGTCCAACAGCTGCTGAGAAGCAACATTTCCTTGAGAGGTATAAATGATGCAGAAACATATGGATACATTTTTCTTTAACATAAACATAGGCATTAAATCAGAGGAAAATATGATTGACAGATTTTATTCTGTTTGAAAAGTCTGAAGTGTTGGGCGCTGAAGTAGAAAGCCACTCCCTTCTTCACCACGGAGCCTGGGAGAGCCTGCCAGCTGTGCCCTCTCCCCCTCCTTCCTCAGTAGCGACCTGCTGCCTGGGACTGAGTTCCCCAGCTCTCTGGTGTGCATCGCCAATACCTAAGTTCCTTCCTTGTCCACATGAGCAGAAGTGATGGGCCACTTCCAGGCCTTTCTCCCCCTTTCTGCACACTGAGCGCAGACATGAGGGTGATGCAGCTTCAACCATGCAGACCCTGGCCACACCCCAGGACAGCATCAACACACTTTCTGCAGAAAGCCATACAGTAACTGATTGAGACTTTAGGTCTGTATGGTCTCTGTGCTACCACTCAGTTCTGCTCTTGTCACACAGAAGCCAGCATACACAATCTTTAGTGAATGGCTATGTTCTAATGAAACTTTATTTATAAAAACAGATGTGGGTTCTGGTGAACTGGCCCCCATCCTATTCATTCCCCCACCACCATGTTGATGGTAGGGCAGACATGAAGGAGCAAAGCTTTAGAAAGGATCTTTCCCAGAAGGGCTATAAAGAACACAGTTGCCCTGACTCCTGGTTCTGTGAACACTGGGACTGGCGCATATGTGAGAAATAAGCTTTTCTACTATTTATGGTACAAGTTTAGGGGTGTCTTGGTTAGTCTGTATACATACCAAATACACAGAAAACTAAAGAGTACAATAAAGGACCAGCAGATAGCATAATGGTTACTCACTGGACTCTCACATGACTGAGTGTAGTTCAAGTCCCAGATCCAGAGGCTTGGAACTCATGTAGGACACATGTGCATGTCAAGGAGAAGGGACTGTGGCATGACTATCTCCCCCCCCCGGGAGGTGATTATTTTTGCTTTCTGTCTCTCTGTCTCTCTGGCGAACACACATGTCCTGTAGCAAAAATTTCTCTAAAAAAAAAAAAGTTAATTAAAAATAAAAATTGTCTCTTCATGCAACATGTAAATTAATAGCATTCATGAGATAGAATCTCTAGGACAGAACCATATCTTGATTTGTTAATATTCCTCATGATATCTAGGATGCACCATGAATATAGTATTTAAAAAATTTTATACCTGGTTTACTATTTTATATTCAAAACTATCATTATAACAGATTATGCTTCAAGCTACATTTATCAATCTATGTGTGAAGAAAATATTTGCTTGTGCCATGTTTAGATAATAGATAATAATAATCCAGTTACCCCATTAGAGAAAATGTGTATAAATTATTGTGATTCCAGAATAACAGATTACTGCTATGCCAAAACAGTATGATAAAATTGAAACTATTTAGTCATGGAAGAAAAACAAACCATCTCTTTCTTTTTTCTTCTTCTTCTATTTTTTTTTTTAAGTTTAATTTCATTATAGGGCTCATGTGCTCACAGGACAGAAAGAGAGAAAAAGTAAGAAAGTGAAAAGTATTTACCCACACTCATGTAGGATGGCTAAGAAACAATCCTTTCTTCATTGCTCTTCAGGATGTTGGGCACATGTGCCTGTCATGTTTTCTAAGCCACTGGATCCAGGACTTGAACCACACAGTTGATCATTTGGAACCTAGCCATCTTCATTCAGTTGCCATGCCACTGGCTAGCCCTCATCTCTTTCTTAATAAATGTGGGTTTCTATAACAGAATGTCATAGACTAGGTGGCTTAAACATTTACATCTCACAGTTCTGGAGGCTGGAAGTCCCAGATTAAGGTACCAGTAGATCTTGTGTCTGGTCTGGTGAGGGCCCCACTTCCCAGCTTGCAAATAGCTATCTTTTTACTGTGTGGTTTGTAGATGGCTGTCTTCTTCTTGTGTCCTCACAAGGTGAACAGAGAAAGACAGACAAGGCAAGCTCTTTTGTCTCTTCTTATAAAAACTCTAGTCCCATTAATGATTCTAACCTCATGACTTAATCACATCCCCTGATATCATCACCAGAGACGTTAGAGCTTCAGTCCAAGAATTTAAAAGGAGTGGGAGCCGAACATTCAGTGCACAGCAATCTCTATCTTCAGTTAGCCAAAAAGACATATATGGAAGAAAAATTTACCTTGAATAGTCCTAACGGATAGAACAAGGCAGTAACTACAGAGACATATATTTTACTCCCTGAAAGAGTGGTTGACATAATGGCATTCACATTCTCACGAATGCCATCATCCCTTTTATAATAGAATTTAAATTTTTATTTCAGCATTTATTCCTCTCTACCCCCAGAAATGAACATGTATTCTCCATGAACTTGTTGTATTGCCTCTTACAGGTGTGTCCACATTTGGTTCCAGCTTTACAGTTTCCAGGGTGCTGAGGTTGCAGTTGGCTCTCTGGCTCTTGGTGTGCCATTGTCTGGCCACTCTGACCAGTTTTGCCCTCAACCATCTGCCATGTGATTGCCAATCCTAGTTTTGTCAGGCCTTTCCAGGAAGATTCACTGTGCCTTGTGCAGGCTGAACTCCATTTATGGAATTTGGGCTCAGCTTAGTTTTCTCTTTACTTTTTAAATTTTTTACATTCATTCGCTGTGCACCATTAAAGCATATCAAATTAATTTTCCTGTCATAAATACACTGTATATTGGTTCAGTCAAAGATTTTACCATACACATTTTCATCAATAGATAATTTCCCATTTTTGTGTCCCTTGAATGTTTCACGTCTTTCTTTTTCTCCTTGGTTCCGCTCCCTGTCATACTCTCCACTTCCTGCCCTCCTCCTGCATGATCTGCAGTATCACCACTGCTCTCCATGCTTTTACACCTTCAGATATTTAAGTTTCTGTCATGGAGTGCTGACATTTCATATGTATTGAGTGAGGACATACAATGCCTCTCTTTCGTGGTCTGGCTTGCTTTGCTTAGCAGTATATCTTCCGTATATGCCTACTTTCTATCAAATCTCAGGGTCTCATTATTTTAATGTCTAAGTAGTATTTTGTAGTGTACATCTTGCCACATTTTTTTTAATCCTTTCTTCTGTTCATGACGTTCGGCATTGGCACAGGCATGTGGACTAACGGAACAGAATAGAGACCCCAGAAACAAACCCCAGAATATACGGTCAACTGATTTTTAACAAGGGACACCAGTCAACTCATTGTGGAAAAGAAAAACTCTTTAGCAAATGGTGCTGGAAAAATTGGGTATCCACCTGCAGAAAGATGAAACTGGACCCCCGTTTCTGACCATTAACAAAAATCAACTCAAAGTGGATCAAAGATCTAAACCTAGGGCCTCAAACTATAAAACTATTGGTGGAAAACTCGGGGTAAATTCTTGGAGTCCCTGGAGTAAGTAAAGACTTTTGTCTTGGGCCCAGCAGCTAGCGTAATGGCTATGTCACTGGACTCCCACGTAGTCGACCACGGTTCGAGTCCCAGACCCGGTGGCTTAAACTCACGCCGGGCGCATGTGCGTACGTGCCTAAGATCCCAAGAGGAAAATGGAGGAGAAGGGATTGCAGCGTGGCCATCCCCTCGGGGCGTGATCACTCGCTTTCTCTCTGTCTCTCTCTGTCTGTCTGGCGAGCGCACGCACCCTATAGCAAAAACCTCTCAAAAAAAAAAAAAAAAAAAAAAGACTTTTTTATTTACTTTTTAACCTGAAAGCATGGTGGAGTAAGGGTATATAAGAAAACATACTCCTCTCAGCAAACATTCTTCCATTTTAAAAAAATTTTATATTTATTTATTTTACATTCATTCACTGTACATCATTATAGCATACAAAATGAGTTTTCCTATCCAGAATGAACTATGTATTTGGCTCAATCAATGATATTACCACACATGTTATCATCAAATAATTTTCCATTTCTTGTTTCTTATATATTTTGCTTCTCCCCCCCTTGATCTCCTCCCTCTCACCCTCTGCCATTCCTCACCCTCCTCCCACGCTGTCACTGGTATCTCCAGTTGCTTTCCATGACTTTTTTCCCACATCTTGTTGATTCACAAAATATCCCAATTAATCTAAATACTTCCAATAGAAAGGGCAGCTCATATATACATATGTGAACACATGTCTGAGTTAAGGCATAAATCGCAGTGAATAGAATGAACATACTATAAAATAGCACCTAGCTGAGGCTATATAGTTTACTGTAGTCATGAACTAGGTATTTTTAATGCATTTTTTTAATTTCCAAAAAGCAACTTTAGCCTTAATAAATCAAAATGAAAAAAATGTTAGGAAAAATTTACTTAAGACTTAAAGCCAGGAAAAAGGTTAGGATCCTGTTCAAACAGTAGGTAGATACTAAAAACTCAAAAGCCAGTTATGGACAAAGCTACCATCTAGTAATAAGTACACTGTAATTTTCTAATTTCCTTCCTTTTCCCCCCGCTCTGTTGTCCTTCGTTTAAAACAACTAAGGCAGCGAAAAACGCACTGTAATTTTATTCTGAAACATTTTTTCTCTCTACATTCTACCTTTTACCAAAGAGAGGCATAAACTAACTTATTTGCAAAAAAAGAAAATAAGTCAATATATTTAGTCTCAATTTGGTCATTATTTTCACAAAGCCCCATAAGAATACTAATTGATCTAGTTGACTTTGCTGGAACCCTTATAAGGAACTTTAGACTCTTTAGAAAAGCCTCCTCAGGCAACTGAGCCAAGTCAGAAATTCACCATCTAACTGTGCATTTAAGTACCTGTACCCCAAAAATTTTTTTGGGGGGGCAATGCTGTCAAGAAGTGACATTCTTTACTTACCTATCAGGCAGAAATGTTTCTGGTACCATTTTAAAAAAAATTTTAAATTTCATTTTCTTTTATACATTCAATCATGTTATTTAGCTTACAAAGTGAATATTTGAACATTTGAACATTTCTCTCTAGTTCAGTTGATAAAACTATAAAATTATCTTCAACAGATAATACCACATTTCTTTGTCCCATTAATGCTTTGCCTCTCTATTTTTCTTCTAAGTGTGCTTCCTCATACTCTACTCTTTCACAGACACTATATCTGGTATTCACATCCATTTACTGTGTTTCTATATCCTTTAGTCAATCAGTTTCAGTCATAGAGTATGGACACTCGGTATATATTAAGTGGGGACATGCAATGTTTCTCCTTCATAGCCTGGCTTGCTCCACACAGCAGTAAGTCTTTCATATTCTTTCACTTCCATTTTTCTTATGTCGCATCATAGTTCTTTGAATGATGATATTAAGTTTTACTCTCCCCTACCCTGAATACTGCTGAGTCACATTTTCCCTTTTGTAGTAGGTCTGGCTAGTCTTGGCAGCTTTCTGAATGGGACTTGCTGAATTGCCTATACTAACACAGGGAGCATAGTTAGTAATTTAGAGTATCTTACTTCTGTAATAACTTGTCTATTGTCAGAGTTCAATATGAGAATAGATTCCCTTGCAAGGTAGAGTATCACTCATTTTTAGAAATGATCAGTCAAAGGTTAACCAACCCTTTTTGTGGTAGTGTGCTGAAGGTTTTGAACATTATGTTGAAAGCTGACTCAGTAGGAAGTGGGATCAGGACAATAATTTCTCAACCTAGATACTGGCGTTTTTTTAAACCATCGCTGATTTTCTTACCATACTATATAATAAAATGAATTAAATTCTTGGAACCAGCAGTTGGCATAGTGGCTATGTCACTGGACTCCCATGTAGTTGACTGCAGTTCAAGTCCTGGACCCGGTGGCTTAAACTCACACCAGGCGCATGTGCATGCATGCCCAAGATCCTGAGAGGAGAATGGAGGAGAAGGGATTGAGGTGTGGCCATCCTCCCAGGGGGTGATTTATCACTTTCTTTCTCTCTGTCTCTATCTTTCTGGCAAGTGCATACACCCTATAGCAAAAACCTCTCCAAAAAAATTAAAAATCTTAAGAGACAAGAAATATGATTGGTATTTTAAATAAAATCCACTTTTTATAAAAGTTTATTTATTTCCTTCTTCTATAAGTGAGAGACACACAAAGGGACTCCAAAGAGATTCTCCATCTCATGACCCACTCCCAGTCTTGACCAGCCCCAGATCAAGAGCACACACATGCCAGGTGTGTTCAGCGAGGTCTTTGGACATAAACCCAGAACCTTTCTGTGTAGGTTAACCCTGTAGACCATGGTGCTACCACTGTAGTGCTGTCTGGCCTCAACCACTCATTGTTTTTACTCAGTCAATTTATTTTAAACACAAAGATGTTCCACTTTATTTCTTTTTCCTTTATTTTTTATTATAATTTCTTTTATACATTCAATCACGTTACTTTGCTTGCAAAGTGAATATTTCAACATGTGTAGTTTTCACCAGTCCAGTTAACAATACTATAAAGTTATCTTCAATAGATAATAACCCATCTCTTTGTCCCATAAATGACTTGCCTCTGCATTTTTCTCCTTGTTTTCCTTCCTCATACTCTATCCCTTCATCCACCCTCTTCCCACACTGTATCTGATATTCATAACGATCTACTGTGTTTCTACATCCTTTAGTCATTCAGTTTTGGACATAGAGTGTGGATGCTCAGTATATATTAAGTGGAGACATAAATGTCTCTCCTTCATAGCGTGGCTTGCTTCACTCAACAGTAAATCTTTCATATTCATCCACTTTTTGTCAACAGCTAGGGTCTTGTTTTTTATAGCTGAGTAGTATTCCATAGAGTATATGTGCCACACTTTTTTAATCCATTCATCTGCTTCAATCCATTCATTTGGATTGGTTCCATGCTTAGCAATTATGAATAATGCCACAATAAACATTGATGTGCAAGCACTGTTCTGATAAAAAATTCTTCTGTCCTTTGGGTAGATATCCAAGAGTGGGATTGCTGGATCATATAGTAGTTCTATTTGTAGATCTTTTTTTTTTTTTTTTTTTTTTTTTTTGAGAGAGGTTTTTCGCTATAGGGCGCGTGCACTCGCCAGACAGACAGAGAGAGACATAGAGACAGAAAGCGAGAAATCACCCCCCAGGGGGGATGGTCACGCCGCAATCCCTTCTCCTCCATCCTCCTCTCGGGATCTTGGGCACGCACGCACACGCGCCCGGCGTGAGTTTAAGCCACCGGGTCCGAGACGCGAACCGCGGTCGACTATGTGGGAGTCCAGCGACATAGCCATTACGCTAACTGCTGGTTCCCTATTTGTAGATCTTTAAGGAATCTCCAAATTGTTCTCCACAGTGGCTGGAGCAATTTACATTCCTACAAGCAGTGTAGGAGAGTTCCCTTTTTACCACAACCCCGCCAGTACTTAATTTTTTTTTTTTTTTTTTTTTAATCTTAGTCATTCTGACTGGGGTTAGGTGGTATCTCATTGTGGTTTTGAACTGCATCTCCCTTACAATGAGGAATGTTGAGCATTTTTTCATATGCCTTTTGGCTATTCGTATGTCTTCCTTAGAGAATGTTTTTTTCAGCTCATCCTTCCATCTTCTAATAGCGTTGATTATCTTTTTTCAGGACAGTTGCTTGAAGTCCTTGAGTATTCTGATTATCAGTCCCTTATCTGATGCATAGTTTACAAAAATGTTTTCCCATTCTTAGGGCTGTTGATTCACACTCATTATTCTGACTTTTGCCATGCAGAAACGTCTTAATCTGATGTAATCCCACTTGTCTATTTTTGGTATTACTGACTGTGCTTTGGGGGTCTTATTTAAGAAGTCTTTACCTACCCCAGTGCCCCTCAGAGTTTCCCCAGTGTTTTCCAGGAGCTGTTTAATAGTTTGAGGTCTTAGGTTTAGATCTTTGATGCACTTTGAATTTATTTTTGTCAATGGTGAGAGGTAGGGGTTCAGATTCATCTTTCTGCAGGTGGATACCCAGTTTTCCAGCACCATTTGCTAAAGAGGTTTTCCTTTTCCCACTGGATTGACTGGTACCCTTTGTCAAAAATTATTTGGCTGTTTGGGAGTTTATTTCTGGGGACTCTATTCTGTTCCATTGGTCCACCAGTCTGTTTCTGTGCCAATACCATACTGTTTTGGTTACCACAGCTTTGTAGTATATGTTTGGGTTAGGGAGTGAGATGCCACCCACTCCACTCTTCTTGTGCAGGATTGCTTTGGCAATACGAGGTCTTTTATGATTCCAGACAAATTGTATGATTGTCTTTTCTAGTTCTGTGAAGAATGTCTCTAGCACTGTGATTGAGATTGCATTAAATATGTAGATTAATTTAGGTAGAATTGATATTTTAATTATATTAATTCTTTCAATCCAGGGAGGTGGGATGTCCTTCCACTTTTTTGTGTGTAATTTTTAATTTCTTTTTTTAACTTGTAGTTTTCCTTGTGGAGATCTTTAACTTTTTGGTTACATTTATTACTTGTTATTGTTTACTTTTTGTGGCTATGGTAAATCAAAAAAGGGGATAAAAAGGCATTCAGATAGAAAAAGAAGAGGTGAAACTGTATTTGCAGATGGCATGATTGTATACATAGAAGACCCAATAGTATCCATGAAAAAATTCCTGGAAGTAATACATGAATACAATAAAGTTGCAGGATATGAAATCAAATACAGAAATCTATAGAATTTCAACATATGAACAGCAGGCAGACTGAGATAGAACTGAAAAAAGTAATTCAATTTACCATATCCACTGGATCTTAAGATAGCTGAAAAAAGACTGTTGTTCTGATACCTGCAAATGTTTACAAAATTGGACATATTACATTGTTCCTGAGAACAGAGTACAGTATAACTAGTGAAAACTCCTTTTGTTTATGTTGTTAATACTAGATGTTGCAAAGTGACACATGCTTGCTTGATATTATCAAAATAATTTTTCATTTCTTCATCTCTGCTCAGTGTACTGATATGAGCTGGCTCTATAGATTCTGCAGACATGACCTTATGAGTGTGCAAACAGAAGCCTGTGTCACATGCAATGAATCATTTCAAAGCCTCACTACCACGCCTCCCAACTCAGGAAGTGCTGACAGGGAGATATGAGGACTCTAACTTTGACATACTCTGATTCTGATTCCTTTAGGAGGCAGGAGGCAGCAATATTGATGTCTGATCATATTACTTACATTTCCTAGAATACCCAGAGTGAAGGCAGAGTCTTTTGTTGAATGACGATCTAATAGATACCAACACACCAGTGTTCAGAAACTGCAAAGACCAAAGTGAGATGCTCCAGTGGAGCATCAATTAAGCAGTGAAGCTATATATAAGAGCATGTTATGATGTTCACATCAAATTATATTATTTATTTTCTAGGGTTCAATTAAGACATTAAAAATATTATAAAATTGGCCTTAGTTTTAAATTTTACATTTAAAGAACTTTCCTAAAAAGAAAATTATTTATTTAAGAGACTATATGAGTTGAGAGACTGGGATCTACAGTAAGTCCCTTAATGCCTATTTAGTTGAGTTGTTGTAGAAATGTTACTAAGCTTTCTGGGACTCAGAATCCTTTCATGTATGATGGAGGTGGAAAAAATGCCTACCTTACATGGTTGTTGAAATGATCAAATGAGTTAAAAATGTATTATCTTCAGGACATTCTCTGGCAATTGGTAAACTTGATAGTATTGTTTGCCTTTTCTTTCAATAGGCATTTATTAAATGATTACCATGTGTAAGGTACAGTGATAAAGAAAAAAAATGAGCAACAAATGGAATCCCTTCCTTTCTTTCAAGAATAGAAATATTCTGCAATGTAGACTCAGGTATGTGCTAACTAAAGGCTCAGAGTGTTGAGGAATAGCTGCCCATACATCTTCCCAGAGTGATGAAAGCCATGCAGCAGAGGAATAAAGTGGAACAGAGAGTATAGACACAGAAGGGTAGGCTGGGAAGATTTTTTAAATAGCAACTGTTAATGTAAAAATATTTTATTATTAGACATAAGAAGCTAAAACAAAACAAGCACATGATGATAACAAAGTTCAAAGAAAATAAGAAAAAGCACTCACGGATATATTCATATATATGGGATAAAGTATAAATGTCATCTATGTACATACTTATTCTTTATAGCTATCTACCTATACATCTGTATAGCTAGAGAGAATATGGGCATACTATATGTGATTCCTTTTAATTTTTAAAAATTATTTTTGTTTTACAATTTATTTATTTTCTTCAATAAGCAATAAGATGAGAGAGGGAGAGATAGGACCCCGACAGAGTCATAATGACATGCTCTGTCCCTCACCTCTGTCAACCCCAGGTCATGGGCACGCATGGAATACCCACTGAAGTCTCCAGTCACAAACTCACAACCTTCCCGTGTGAGCCAACCTTTGAGTGTTGTGTTTTACTACTGTGCCACTGTATAGTCCCTTACATGGTATTTTTGTTCCAGTGTATTTGATAACATTTTTTGAAACAAACAAAAACCAAAACTATTGAAGAAAAATGAGAAAATTTAAATATTTCAAATAAGCATTTGTTCATAAAAGATATGTTTTTGCGAATGCTTTTTAATGTTAAGAAAAAATTATGTAGAGCATCAGGAAGATGAAATTATCAATGTTTATTTTTCAATTGCATACTTCATTATGTTCCTACAACTATTAACTTCTTGCGATGAAAGATTTGAAAAAATAACACACTTGTTCTTCTCAACTTCTTTTAGAAAATAAGATATTGTCTTCACTTTTGAACACACTGAGCTTGAAAAGCTGTGAAAATTTTCAAAGGTGATACAGAATAGACAGTTGGATAATTCTGAAATTTGAGTTTGTGATGAGAAGTCCATGGAAATGAGGGAACGTTCGCAGAAAAAAAAAAGAAAAGATTCTGAAAAATTAGAGTTACATAACTCAGTAGTTTTTTATAAAGAACCAAGTAATGTTGTATACAAATTGGATTTCAGTAGGATGTTACCAGTGGCCCCAGGGGGAGCTGTGTAGATCAGGGTCCATGAGGCAGGAAGCACTGGGGTGGGTTGGTGAGAGTAGATCAGGGTCCATGAGGGAGGAAGTCCTAGCTGGAGTTGGTGAATATAGATTAAAGTCCATGAGCCAGGAAGAATGGAGGTGAGTTGGTGAGTATAGATCAGGTCCGTGAGGGAGGAAGCACTAAGGTGGTTAATGAGTGTAGATCAGAGTCCATGAGACAGGATATGTTGGGATGGGTTGATGAGTGTAGATCAGGGTCTATGAGGGAGGAAGCACTGGGTTGGGTTGGTGATCACATGGAGGGAGAGGGTATCATCAGCATGTACAGATGAGTTCTTCAAGATGTGAGATTACCTGTAACAGAATAATGAAAACCTGTAAGAAAATTGATTCTTGGAAAATATTTAGTAACATAAAAATATTTACTATAAATTATAAAATTTAAAATAATCAAATATAAACATTATGTAGAGAATAAAGCATAATATCAGTATTGATCACTAGCTATAAAATTTATGTTCTTCTGTTGATATGTCAGATTTTGTACAAACATTTCTTCCATTTTAAAAAGTAAACCTGATAATATGTCTTTTTTTGTTCATTTGTTTCTAAGGTTTTTGCCATAGGTATGCGGGAGAGAGACAGTAAATGTGGAAGTGAGAAATCACCCACTAGGGGGTATGGCCATGCATCAATACTTTCTCTTCCATTCTCCTTCTGTAATGTTGGACATGCATGCACACATGGCCAGCATGATTTTCAAGCCACCAGGTCTGGGACTTGAACCATGATTAGCCATGTGGGAGTCCAGGGCATTGTTCACACATGGGCTTTTCTGGAACAAAGACTAGGCCTACAGAAAGGCAGAACAAGTAGTCATGCAATGAGTGACATTCGATGGAGCAACTTCATGGTTTATGATCTGAATACGCTTACTTGTGAGAGTGAAATAGGCAATATTCATCAGAACTCTTAATAGGCATCAACCGAGATCCCCTTGTGAGCCCCCCTGAATGTCTGGCCACCCAGCTACCCAAAGTATGATGCATGCAGAAGAAAGTCCTTTTCCCACATCCCTCAAGTGTTCCAAGGGCTTAAAATTACCTTAGATAATTATTGGTTTTACTCAAAGGTTCTAAGTTTTCCCAAAACTCAAAGAATGAAATAAGCATCTCAGAAAAAGTTTAATTGCAGTAGTTTGATGAGATTAGCCAAACTCCCTGAAGGTCTTTGCGAAATAGGACATTGTGTTAGTTAGGATAGACAAGGCTATTCTGATGAACATAATTAACCTAGTCATGGCTCAATATTAGAGAACTTTCTTTTTTTAAGAATTATTTATTTAACTTTATTTATTCATTCATTTATTTTAATTTATCCAGAGAGAGATATATATAGAGAGAGGGAAAGTGAGAAAGCAAGCCACCAGGTCCAGGACTCAAACCATCGCCTTAACCAGCACACCACCTGCTGGCCTAAGAACTTTATTTCTTACTAGTTTTCTAGGTTTTCCAGAACAAACTACCACAAACTGAGTGACTTTTGACAATGGAAACATATTCTCTCCCCATTCTGAATACCAGAAACCTAAAATTAAGGTGTTGCCTGGGCCATGCTCTTTACTTCCTGTTTTTGTCTTAGTTTCTGCTGTTGGCTCTCCTTAACTTATGGACGCATCCCTCCAGCCTCTGTCTCTTCCATTGTGTGGCCTTGTTCCTCTGTCCATTCTACTTTTTGTATAAAGCCAAGTCATGTTACAACATTAGGATTCACCCAAATGACCTCTGACTTTACTTGAGTACATCTGACAAAGATCTTTTTTCCAAATAAGGCCACATGCATGGGTATTGGAGGTTAGAATTTCAGCACACCCTTTTTAGGTACACTATTTGGCCCACTACAGAGATTCAGGTCCAGAACGTCAAATGATCCTAAAAGATCAAATAAGATGGCACCCAAAGCCACAGAGATGTGGGTTTAAAAATAAAAAAAGCATATGAGCAAATGAAGATAGTGAGGGTGGACAGGACTTGAGAAGTTTGGCTTTTGAAGAGAAGGAAGGTAGCCAGAAGGGGCTAAGGGATGGTATTAGTGGGGTTCTCTAGGAAGACAGAATCAATAGAATGTAGATAGATAGAGATAAATATATATAGATGTACCTATAGATAGTATAGATGTGGACATATGAGAGAATTTGTTGGGGGAATCAGCTCAGGTGATTACAGCAGCTGAGAAGTCCAAAAACAGACTGCTTGCAATCAGGAGCTCCTGGGATTCCGGTAGCCAAGTTCCCAATGCTTCAGGGCAGGGAAGTAGATGGGGTAACTCACAAACCCAGGCTGAAGGCTGGGGACCAGCTGGGCCACCGTTGTAAATCCTGAAGTCTGAAGGCAGAGACACCTTGAGTTCTCGCAACAGAAGTCTATTTGCTCCATCTCAAAAAAGACCCACTTATCTCCTGTTTTTGTTCTCTGGGCCCTTTTTAATTGGATTATGCTTGCCCACATTGAGGGCAGATCTTTCATCTTTAGTGTACTCAGACTTTCATGTTAATTTCTTCTGTAAACACATCCAGAGTAATGCTTTCCCTAAGTATTCCTAACTCAAGGCATGTAGAATGCCATCACAAGAGTTAAATGAGGTGTTTATCTTTTCTTAAAAGCTAATGGGGATAATCCAGTTGGGAAGATAAAGTTTAATATAAAAAAGAAAGCATGCTAGTATAAGCATCAATTTAGGCAGACAAAAAACTAAATTCAAACCATTAATCAACTTTAGGGAGGAGGAGGGACAACTTTTCTGTTATAAGATGAAGAAGCACAGGATGGGAGTCACAAGCCAATAGGCTTGTGCTGCGACTTTCAAAATCATTAGGAATGTGAGGAAGACCCAATAGCTTTCCTTTTCCCTATCTAGCAGGAGCCTAGCCTAGTAGACTAGGATGGGGAGGAAAGCTGGGAGAAAGGAGGCTCTGACAAGGGAGAGAGGAAGGATACAGTGGGCTCCGAGAGACTGACCGGAGAAATGGGGTGCTGAAAGCCAGCCTGAAATGGCGGGTGGGACCAGAACTCAAGAGGCACAGTCTTGAGAATGGCAAGGCTAGAAACTGAAGGCTCAAAAATGTAAACAAATAAATAAAACAAAACAAACAGACAAACAAGTAATGCCCCGGGGCCTGGCTCTACAGAGCTGTACAGTAAAGCAGCCGGGTCCTTCGCTGAGCGGCCCCTCTCCCACAGCTGACGGGACACTCCCCCAGCCCTGTTGCTTGACAGGTTGCTCAATCCCATCTACATGGTGTGTTTCATCTCCCTACATCAACTAGAAGTTCCTCAGACAAGAATCATGACTTTTAATTTATTTTGGCAGCACTCAGAATTACTAGTATGATATAAATACATATAAATATATATATATATATATATATATATATATATATATATATATGGCTATATATATATATATCACACTATATATTGTTCATACATACACATATATTTCGAGATGAATTTTTGTACTCTATTTACATATGTGTAAATATATATGTAGATTATGTATAATATGAAAATACATACTTTATTTTAAATTGGCATCAGTGCATCTTAATTATTTTAACATTGAACCAAAGTTGCAATTTGAATTCTCATCAAGAGATGCAACAATTTCTTGTGGTAATTTGCCTGTCTTTTTTTAAAACATCTTTATTTATTTCTTCCATGACTGAGAGACAAAGAGAGAGAGAAACAGCAACTCAAACAGGGCCCTGACACTGACCCATCCCTGGTTCATGTGCCTGGAGTACTCAGGGAGGTGTCCGGGCTTGAACCAGAAACTCCACCAGTGCGACTGCCTGGAAGAGTGTTGCGCTTTATCCCTGAACAACCATCCAACCTTGCCTTTTTGTTTTTTAATAGGTAGTATTTTCTGATTACTTTGATAAATGAACCAATCAAAATTAATTGGATAAATTTTTTTCTAAGTATTAGTGTTCTAATTTGCCTACTGTTTTCAAATTTTCTATTTTCATATGTCCAAATAGAGAGGAGTTTCCATTTTTGAAAATATAGTTAATTTTTGAATACATAAGCATTAGCTGTGGAAGAGATATAATTGCTGGACTCTTACAAATATTTTAATAAATTATTTCTATAAAAAATAAATAATTGACAGCGTTTGATTACTTAAAGTAATCTTATAGTGCATCCTTGTGTTAAACACAAAACACACACACATAGAAATCTTTTTGTCATATGAATAATTATCACTTGTGATTTTCTTCTTCTTTAAATTTCAGGGTGTAGAATTTCCTTAAGGTAAGTTTCACCCTAAAGGATAGAAAAGAAGTACTAACTTCTGTACCCCATTGCTTAGCTCAGACCTGAGGCGCAGTGGGCACTGTTATTGTTTAATTACACTTAATTCTGACAAGGCTGAACTACGCTTACCTTTGCATTTAAAACAAGAGATAATTTGCTATGAAAATTAATAATGTCAGGCAAGTGAATGTTCAGGGTAGCGTATAGAACAGAAAGCCTGAATAGACCCATAACAAGCACTGAGATTGAGTTTGTAATAAATAACTTCCTGACAAAGAAAACCCCAGGACCTGATGTCTTCCCCTTGGAATTATTTTTTTAATTATTTGTCATTATTATTACTATCATTATTACTTTTTAATCACTGTACATCTTTACGGCATACAAAGTGAATTTTGCCCCCTTAATATACTGCCTATCGATCTAGTCAAAGATATTATCATGCACATTGTTATCATCAGACTATTTTCTGTTTTGGAGTCCATTCAATGTTCCACTCCTTTTTCCCCCTTGTTCCCACCCTTCTCCTGCCCTGTCTTTAGTTTGCTATTATTATTATTTTAATTTCAAGAAAAGCAGTTTTAGCTTTATGAATCAGAATTTTTTTTTAAAAAATTACTTAAGACTAAAAGCCAGGAAACAGGTTAAGATTCTGGCCAAACAGTAGATAGATACTAAAAATAAAAAACAAATATGGACAGAGCTAAAATTAAGAAGCAATTGCACTACAGTTTTCTTCTGAAACATTTTTTTCTCTCTCCATTCTCCTTTTTACCAAAGAGAAACATAAGCTAACTTATTTGTAAAAATAAATAAATAAATAAATAATTTTAGTCTCAATTTGATCTGTTATTTGCACAAAGCCCAGTAAGAATACTAATTGATTTAGGTGGCTTTGCTGGGACCTCTTATGAGGGACTTCAGATTAGACTCTCTAAAAAGTTTCCAGAGGCTACTAGCCAAGTCAGGAATTCACCTCCTGACTGTGCCTTTAAGTGCCTGTACTTGGAAGTTTGGGTCCTGTAAGGAAGTGACATTCTTTACTAACCTGCCAGGCAGAACTGTTCATGGCACCAGACAATCTTCTCGAGAGCTTCTGTTGGCTTTCTTGAGATCACTCTTAGTTCCTTAGCTTTCTGGTCATATCTTCAGATATGAGATTCAATTCAAAGCCCTGGAAATAACCAGTGTTTCCAATTTCTGATGTAAGGCAACAGGTATTACTGAGCTTATGCAAATAATCATGCTGCCACAACATAAGAATACTAATAAATACGGAATTCTACAAAACTTTTAAAGAAGAGCAAGCCTCTGTTCTACTCAAACTATTTCTAAAGGTCCAAAAGAAAGGAACTCTACTAAATTCATTTCATGAAACCTCCATCATCCTCATCCCCAAAACAGATAAGTACAAAACAAAAAAAGAAAACTACGGAACAATATCTCTGATGAATATAGATGTAAAAAATCTCAACAAGATACTATCAAATCATATCCAATGACATATTAAAAATATCACACACCACGAACAGGTAGGCTTTATTCCAGGGATGCAAGGGTGGTTCAACATACACAAAACTATAAACAGTAACAGAAAGAAAAACTCATGTTATTGTGCCAATTGATGTGGAAAAAATATTTGATAAAATACAACATCCCTTCATGATTAAGAATCTCAGCAAAACTGGCATAGAAGAGACATTTCTCAACACAGTAAAAGCCATCTATGAAAAACCCATTCATACTGAATGGGGAAATGCTTAAAGTTTTCTACTGAAAACTGGAACAAGACAAGGCTGTCCACTTTCTTCACTCCTTTTCTACATACTACTGGAAGTGTTAGCCAGTGCAATCAGACAAGAAACTGAAATAAAAGGTTTTCAAATAGGGAAATAAGAAGTGAAATTATTCACTTATTATTCTAATTGCAGGTGACATGATTATATATGTAGAAAATTCCTAAGAATCCACAAAAAGCCCTCCTGGAAGTGATAAACGAATACAGTAAAGTGGCAGGATACAAAACCAACATGCAATAATCTAAAGCATTTCTATACACCAACAACAAGCAGACTGAGGTAGTAATGAAGAAAGCAATCCCATTTAAATGTTCTCAGATACTTGAGAGACTGCTATTATCATATAAATACTGACCTACTATTTCCCAGGCATCTATGGTAATTCATTAAGACTGGGACTGAAGGATCCTTCCTAGGAATCACTCACCATGGCCCTAAGACATGAAATAAACAAACTGTATTTCTTAAAAAAGTAAGATGGCCTTTCTCCCCATGATTATTACCATCATCACATAAACAGGAGCATCACTGGCCAGCAAAGCCCCTTAATGTGAGGTGTCTTTCCTTTCCGTTTTTTTTTTTTTTTTTTTTTCCTGAATCTGTGAGTTTTTTCTATTTTTTGAATAGTTTTTTTTCTATATTTTTCAATGCTCAGGAACCAGACTACCTCAGGCTGGCCCTGTGGCCTGCTGGTTAAGGGAGTAAGACCTCATAGTTGATTGCAGATCAAATCCCAGACCTGGCAGCTTGACAATCACCCCGAGTGTATGTGTGTGTGCCCCCAAATCTCAGCCGGATGGAAAATGGTGTGGAAGGAATTGCAGTGTGATCATACCCATAGGGGGTGCTTTCTCCCTCTCCTTCTATCTCTGTTTCTCTGGCAAACACACCCTCCCTCTGGGATACTTTCCTATTTCCTCCAAAGCAGCAAACTGAGTGCCAGTAAAGAGCTGATGTCATTTATGATCTACTTCAAATTAAAATATAATTTTATTTCTCTTTTTAAAAATCATTTATATATTTAATTTATTATTATTAAATTTTTAAAAATTTGCTGTAGGGCACATGTCTCCCCAAGACCCTCCTCCAGGGATCCCCACCAAAGGAGTCATAAGACAGTCCTAAAAGTCAGGGCTGTGCTGTCCTGGAAAAGTGTGGGCCTGGGGTCCCGTGACCTGTCACAGGTGGAGATCAACCCATACATTCATCAGCTTGTGACTCCTCAGTCACGTCTCATGCCTGGTTGGGTACAACCTTCACACCCAACATGTTTTTGAGGTGACCTGGAAATTGGAACCCTTAATCAGTCATGTGGCTTCTAGCGCTGTGGTTCTGTTCTGTTGCTATCTACTATGGCACCAGGCTGGTTTAAGTTTTGTTTTTTTTTTTCCATAGAATGTGTGAGCTCCCCGAGAGAGAGAGAGAGAGAGATAGAGAGAGAGAGAGAGAGAGAGAAAGTGAAAGAGAAAGTGAGAAATCACCCTCCAGAGGGATGACCACACCACAGTCCTTACGTCTCCATTCTCTTCCTGGGATTTTAGGCATGCGTGTACATGTGTCCAGCATATTTCAAGCCACTAGGTCCATGACTCCAATTGTGGTCAGCTATGTGGGAGTCCAGCGTCTTAACCGCCACGCCAGCTGCTGCTCCCAGGCATCACTTTAAATGCATTGTGTAAATATGAGCATTCTAACATTATTAGCAAGGGATCCTGTCCTGCTTTACTAAGGCTAGATCGCTTCCAGTGTTCAGGAATTCAAGGAGACTTACTCCTTTGGGGGATACATTTAAATGGTCCTATGAGTTGATACTTTCTTTTTATTTTTAGAGGCTTTCCTTTCATTGTGTTGTTTTGTTTTGTTTTCCCATAGGGTATGTGCACTTGCTGGAGACATACACAGACAGTGAGAGGGAAAGTAAGAAAGCACCTCATGGCCACACCTTGGTCCCTTATCCTCCATTCTCTTCCTGGGATCTTGGTCACGCATGCACACACACTTGGTGTGATTTTCAAGCCACCTGATCCAGGACTCAAACCTAGGTTGACCATGTGCAATGCTAGCAATGTAACCAGTACGCCATGTGTTGCCCCTACTTTCTAAAGCCAGACTTTAGGTCTGTCTCCTAGTGGTGGCAAAAGCGTAGACAGGAAGGCGTAAAATAGATGCACTATCACAGTCTTTGGGACAAGTCAAGATAAAGAACCTACCCTGAGATAGTATTTAAGTGAACAGTGGAAACAGAGACCCAAGAAAAATCAAGACAAGGAATTGGGCTGCCAAAATCAACTCTAAGTTACACAAGGCAGAGGAGGAATAGAGACCTGAACACCACATGATAATCAGGAAAGAACCAGTGAGAAGAGGAGAACCAAGGTACAGAACGGCTCAGGGCCTGAAGCCTCACATCATAGGATGTATACACCTGGAGGTGTGCTGCTGGGTGGGCAGAGGGGAGTGGTCTTTTGTGGCCCAAGTATTCATTCATCCTGGTGAATTCTCCTTGGCCAAAAACCTTGAGAGAGCTCACTTCAGGGTAAACTGGGGCATAATTTGAAATGAATGTTCATTGCAGTTGACATTTCTATTTTGCTTCATCATAAAATTTACATATTTCATAACATGTCCATGCTTGTTTCAATATGGAAGCATGTTTTAAGGTGTTTATTCATTAATTAAGCCACCTCACCTTCCCTCCTATGACTATCAGTGCTCTGAGAAGACTCATTTACTCTGTCTATTCAATATTGATGGAGAACCTCTGTGCTTTGGGTCAGTGAGTGTCAGTAGATTCTATACATACAATGTTATGCTTTATAAGTTGTCTAGTAGCCATGCTAAAAAGGTAATGGAAATTAATGCTAATCATACATTCAAACTAAACATAGCTGAAATACTGCATCAAAATGTAACCATCAAAACTCACAATGCCATCCTTTTCCTTGCTTTTTATACTAAATCTTCAAGTGTCAATGACTACTTTGTAGTTATTCCACATCTTCCTCCAGACTAGCCACATTCAAGTGAGTCAAATGCACCTAGAGGCTATCACACTGCACACAGCTCTAGACAGTATGTTATATGCAAATAAATATAAACATGTACTCTTTTCAAAAAGTTAAAAGCATTTTATTATTATTATTTCTTCAAAGACAGAAAGGGAGAGAAAAAGAGAGACAGGCACCCCCAACAGGGTCTTTTCACCATAATGCACCCCCAGCCTCAGTCAGTCCAGGTTGTTGGCATGTGGGCATGCACCAGTGCACGCAAGGGGTCCCAGTGTGGGGAGCATTGCATGATGGCTGGGCCACCGGCTGGCCTATAGATATAGTGATATATGCTATGAAGGAAGAGAACATGTCTTCAGAAAGACCTTTTTTAAGATGTAAGATCAGGACTGTCATCTGGGGAGTGAGGAGCAGTCTGCAAGGAGAAGGGGGAGAACTGCACAGGCAGAGCAGATGTTCTCTGAGGATTCTAATCTTGGAAAGTGCTTTGTGCATTCAGGAAGTCGACAGAGGCAAGAGTGTCCCAAGCTGAGAGTGTAGGAAGGGTACACTGGGTTACAGAGCGAGGCTGGAGAAATAGGAAGGGGCTTGATTATGCAGAGCCAGCATGGAGAGTATGGGCTCAATTTAAAATACATTGGGAGGAAGGGAATGACATGCCTGATTTTTTTTAAAAAATGTATCCTGTCTTGACTATAATGAAGAGGAAGAGACAGAAGTACTCTGCCAGAAAATGGCATTGTCTTAGTCCATTTGTGTTTTTACCATAGAATACGTGAAACTGAGTGGTTTAGAAAGAGGTTGACTTGCTTCATGATTCCAGTGGCTGTCAAGTCCGAAGGCATGGGGCTGGCCCCTGACAAAACATGGCAGAAGGAAAAGCAAAAAGAATGAACCGAGCCAATTTGTTTTGCTAACAACCTTTCTAATTAGAACTGGTTTCCTCTCAGGAGCCTGCACTGATTATTCAAGAAGGATGTACCCCCACGTTCCAAACACCTCTCATAGGCCCCACTCCCCAGTATTGCTCCATTGGGTATCAAGTAACTGCAGAAGCTTGGAGGGCCTCAAAGGTCAAACCATAGCAAGAGTTTGCATGAGTGGTGGGAAGAAGCAATGAATTGAGAAGAATGAATGTGGCGGGGGTGGAGAGGAGAGTAAGATAGCTTCCCTGTCTCTATCTTAAGCAACTGGAAAAATGAATAAATGGATGGATGGTCAGAGATTTTACATGATAAGAAAACTTGAGGGAGTTGAGGGGAAAAATGAAGAAATTACTTGCACTCACACTTCTAATGAGTGCAAAAATCCCATGGATTTTCACCGCCGTTCCATGAGCTGGTGTGTTAATACTGTCACCAGCTCAGGAATGAAGAAATTGCAAGTTGACAGCTCGTAAGTACTAGAGCCAGGTTCAAGATCAGTCTGGACCTGGGACTATGCCCCGTGCCATAGTCCACCAGCAATTCAGTCTACGTGGCCAATGAGAAATTAAAGTGGGAATTTTACGTAGGACTAGAGGCCACAGCTGAGTTTGGAGCTCAGACATAAGTTCTGAACAATTACATATGAAACTCTGCTTTCATTTCTTTCTTTCTTTCTTTTTTTTTTTTTTTTTGAAGAGAAATTTTTGCTATAGGACACATATGCTCACCAGAGAGACATAGAGAGATGGAAAGACAGAAACCGAGAAATCAGCCCCCCAGGGGGATGGTCACACCACAATCCTTTCTTCTCTCTTCTCCTCTCAGGACTTTGGGCATGCACACACACGGCTGGTTTGAGTTTGTAGCCGCCCAGTCCAGGACTCGAACTGCAGTCAACTCCGTGGGAGCTGAGCATCATAACTATTACACCACCTGTGGGAACTCTGCCTTCTAGATCAGAGGAAATCTTTGCACCATGCTATTCTGGAGACTAGGTGGACTCCCAGGTGCACCTCTGGGGAATGTGTGTCGATGTGAGCCATGGCAACTGCCTACTGCCTCATTCGAAGGTTCAGACACAGCACTTCAGGGACTTCCCAGTGTCACCCAGTGAAGGGCAAGTTCAGGGGAGCTCCCGATCTGCCGCTTGCTCCTCCCACATCCTCTTAGTTGCCCTTGGTGGAGCAGGTAGGGAAACTGTGAGAAAGGTGTTGAGATCTTCCTAGAAAGTTTTAGTTAGGGGATTGCATTTTCTCAAGTCAATCACACCTAGTGATACAAAGAAAGACTGACTAAATAAGGGCCAAGTATAGCATGTTTTGTTCTGCCTTTTTTTTTTTTTCTTAAGAAAAATTGTGCAATGGAATTTATGTTCCTGTTTATTCAAGGAGATGTATTCAGCCCAATACTTTTTGGCTGGAAAGTATATAAAAGACTCCAACATTCGCCCACCTAAATGCAACCGTTGGGATGGGCTGGCTTGCTTCCTGGCAGGGGCCCAGCTGTGGTGCTAGGACACCAGCCACGGGCCCGAGAGAGATGGGCCCAGGGTCAGCAGCTTATCAGTTCTCTCACCTTTGAAGGTCATTTAGTCTGCTTGAGCTATCGTCGTCTCGTCTGTAAAGAGGAGAAATCCATTCGCTGCCAGCCTCGTGGGCTTGTCCTGAAGCTCAGGTGAAATGAGGGCTGTGGCCGAGCATCGCGGACCGTGGGGTGAGCCGGAGGTGGATGGCACCGGGGTCAGTGGGCAGGGGCTGTCATCAGCATTCCAGCCGTAACTACTGTCAACCCCGTGAGACAGCAGCGACTGTTTCCAGGACTGTACACGACAGTGACGATGCAGACTTCACTCCCTTCTCCCAGCTCCCTTTCAGCCTGGTTATTAATACTGCCACTTCATAGATGTGGGAACTGAACTCAGAGAGAGAAGTATTGTCCGGCAGGGCTCAGATGCAGGGTCTGGTCTGCCCTGGCTGTCTGAGCTCCACGCCTTCATCCAGACCCATGCTAGCTGCTTTTCCCTGGAAGCAAACACCACCCGCTTGGACCTTCCCGTTAAGCCGCCAAGGGTCCTTGCTTCTGCAGATTTCAGGTGGTCTGTGGGCACTGGTTTGGCTGGCAGAGAAGTGCGTGTTCTAGCCTATCCCCGTCCTAGGACACGAGCCTTGCACAGCCATCCATCGGATCGGTGCCTTCAGTGGAGTCTGCCTTGATTCCCAACAGCAGAGCCTGATGTCAGACTTAAAGAGACAGAGCTCCCTGGGGTCTGGCAACACTCTCCTGCACCCACAAAAGGTGCGTCTCCCTAACCAACTGCAAGCCGAAGCACTGCGGTCATTGACTTCCGTGTCTTAGAGCACTGCAGGAGCCCAGCACCCCTCCCGGTCTCCATCAGGGCTGCTCTGGGCTCTCCTCTCCTCACCACGCACAGTACACAGGAGAGGTCATGGACTATGGACTTCTGAAACCCAACCCAGGCCATCCCTGCCCCCTGGACACTTCTCCAGGGATGTGAATGGAGCAAGGAGCATTAACAAACTGCATCATAGTCATTGGTTCATTCATTTCCCGACTTAAAACTTTAATTTCAAATCTAATTCAAAGCATGCATCCTCCCATTTGAGCTCAGTTCCACTGTGTAGCTTGGGATGTATAATGCAAAGGCAGGGATACCTTCGTTCTATAACCTGTCTCCTGATGGTGGTGGTGGCTGGTGTTATGCTCTTCTTTTCTTTTCCAGTTTTGTACCTTCTGCTCCACTAGCATCTGATAGAGGAGGCCAGAGGAGTATTCAACCAAATTTTACTGAGAAAACAGAAAATTACTGTCTGTGGAGCTCATCTGACCTGGAAAATACTGTTTTTCTAATTAACCAGCTCAGTGTTTTGGCAAATTATTTAAGCCTTCTGGGCCTTAGTTTCTGCCTCTGTAAAATGGAATAGTAGCACCTGCTTCATAAGGTGTTGTGAGAAAAGATGATGAAATGTTGTAACCTTTGGACTGAGATTTAATTCAGCAGCTTCCTGTCCCTTTTCCCACCCACCTGATGAAAAGGAAGACCCCAGAAATTAGGTGCCCCATGGAAGCTCCCAGTCCTGAGCTGGCACAGCAGGACCAGGCCCTCTGATCCTATGTCTAGGCCAGTGTTCCCTTCCTGCATCTCCCAGGACCTGCAGAATTAGGCAGGAGTATGAGAGAGGGTAACCTTTCCATTTTAGAGGGTTAACCCTGGAGTTTAAATGCCTTTCAGAATGCCCCTTCCTCTGTGGGTCAGCCCTGGGGTCACAGAGTGACCTTCCTGGTGTAGACTGACTTCCTCGCGGCTAGGACTGGCACCGTGACCTCGGTGTGCTTACCTGGCAGCAGGGCAGTCTTGGTTGCCAGTGAGGTTTGTTGCTCCTGTTGGTACCGGAGCCAGCAGCCAGAGCCAGGCCAGGCAGATTATGCTGCTCCTAAATAAGCTCCCCTCTGGCTTTGGCTGCACCCTGCTCCTGCATCTCCCTGTGCGCGTGGCCAGTGGCACTGCCCCGTGTGACTGTGTGTCAGGAATGTATGCACCCCGTGCAGAACTTTCAGTCAAATGCATCTTTCCCTCTTTTTTTTTTTTTTTTTTTTTGCTTAAACACTTGTCCATGAAAGATGGTCAAATGAAGACTGTATTTACTTTTTGTTTTCTTTTGTTTTGTTTTTGTTAGAGGAGAACTTCTACTTTCAAAGGCACTGGTTGAGAATTTATCAGCAGCACCCTCCTTGTTCCTGGAGGTTTCCTGTAAGCTGTGACCCGCCCTTCACCCCACTTGCTTCTTCTGATTTCTGCTTCTCCCCATCAAAGCTCATTGAGGCAGGAAGAAAGCTAAAAAGTGGAGGCAGTAGGGGACTGAAGAATCTGCCTATGTGGCTAGAGAGGAAACTGACCAGGCCAGAAAATTCACTGACCAAGGTAATGTAGGCAGGAGATTTCCAGTGGGGGGATAGCTAGCCGATTAAGCCAAATATGATACAGCCAATGAAATGAAGTGGTGGGCCTAGCCACATTCAATATAGCCAATGAGATAAGCACAACCAGTGGGCCCAGTCAATGATCAACTGACGCGACCTAAATGAAAAACTTCTAGGGGACCAGCAGGTGGTTAAGATGCAGACTCCCACATGGCCTACCACAGTTCAAGTCCTGCACCTGGTGACTTGAAACTCATGCTTGCCAGAAAGACAGAGAAAGACAGAGAGACAGAAAGCAAGAAATCGCTCCCCAGGGGGATGGCCACACCACAATCTCCTCTCCTCCATTCTCTTCTCAGAATTTTGTACAGGCAGGGACCAGCAGTTAGCGCAAGGGCTATGTTGCTGGACTCCCATGTAGCCGACCACAGTTTGAGTCCCGGACCCGGTGGCTTAAACTCACACCGGATGTGTGTATGTTTACATACTCTGGTGCCAACTTGAACCACTGTCATCCATGTGTGAGTCCAGTCCCTTAACCACCATGCCACCTATTTTGCATTTATTTTATCTTCTGCTCCATGCTTGCTTTTCCTCTCAAAAGAGGGAGGATTGTAGTATTTAGTATTGTAGGTTCTTTATGAGTCATCTTGCTTGGAATAGAGCAGAAGCTCAGGGAGATACAGCTATACTCTACCCTCTCAGAGACCCCCAACAGCTGTCTAATCAACCCCTCATGGCCGTCACTCGTGCTAATCCTTGTTTACACTGTGGCCTTGTCTCTGGCCACTCCCTTGACCTACCCTGCTGGCCCAGCCTGAAGGCAGCCACTTACGGCCACCAGACCTCTCCACACATCTTATGGTCTACAGAATAAGACTGACTGGCACATAACCATCCAGGGTCAAACCTCTTTGAATCACTCACCGTTGAAGAGTCCACTGTATCCACTACGTGAATCTGAACTTTTCTTAAAATTTTATTTACTTATTTCTTAGAGAGAGAGAGAGAGAGAGAGAGAGAGAGACCCAATAGGGTCTTCACATTGGGATACACCCCAGTCTCAGCTAATCATAATCAATCACAGACATGTGCACATGCTCAGCATGAACAAGAAACCCTTGAGGTATGAATCCAGAACTTTCTCACGTGGGCCCAGTTGCATTACTGCTACACTACTGTCTGGCCCCAGATTGTCATTTTCTAATGAGTTGTAAGCATTTTTAATATATAGATAGATACAAGTCTCTTATTAGGTATATGGTTTGAAAGTATTTCCTCTCTTTCTGTAGGTTGTCTTTTAACTTTCTTAATTGTGTCCCTTAAAATATAGACATTTTTAATTTTGATATAAAGTCTGGAGGGGCCAGTCTGTATGTTAAATGAAAAATTTTGGTTACCGGACCTCAGTAGCACAAATGTGTGAACTGGCCACTGAGTGGAAACTCTTCTTATCTCTGTTTCAGATACACGCAGCACCACATAGCTCAGTTGGATGTGCAGCTTTCAGGCTCCAAAGCCTAAGGACCATATGGCTGCACAATAACAAGGTGCTGGATGGGATCTCAGACCCTCCCAAGACGAACTGCCTATGGGTGCTGCAAAGGGCAGAGGTATTTGGGAGACTGGTAATCATATAGCAGCCACTCTGTGCAGTCTGACCTTGACAAGAACCTGTGATAATTATCACCAAGAACTTCAGTTTGAACTATGAGCGATGTAGCAATAAGGACATTTTCATCTAGATTTATTGATTCATTTGTTCTCTATCCAGGTAGATCTCTGAGCCTCAGTTTTCTCATTTTTGAAATGTGGATATTGATACCTAATTTCTATAAACAGGTTAAAAACAAATTTAATCAAGAGTATATTCAATCATTCCAGAAAATGCATAGTTTATTGTAGAGGCTCAATACATGCATACATGGTGTATATATTCAAATTTTAATTTATGGAAGTATCCTCAAATCTCAAACTTTCTGGTGGGAAGGGGTTGCATTTTCATTTTTTATTGATATATTATCACATACAATTAAATCACCCTTACAGAGTATATAGTTCAGTGGTTTCTAGTACAGCTCAAGAGTTGTGTGATTATCACCATTATCTAACTCGAGAAAAATGCTATCTTCCAGAAAAGAGCCCTCATATTCATTAGCAATCACTCTCTATTGCCCCTAGTCCCTGGCAACCATGAATCTGACTTTGTATAATAAATTTTCTTATTGCATACTTCATAAAATGGAACTATACATGATGTGATATTTTGTGTCTGACTTTTCTTCAGTTAAAAACATTCATCCATATTCTAGCATGTCAGTACTTCATTTCTTTTCATGACAGGACGATGCTACATTTTATGGATAAACCATATTTCTTCATTCATTTATCAATTCATCTCTACTTTTGAGCTAATTTGAATAACGTTGTTATGAACATTTTTGTTCAAGTTTTTGTGTAGATATTTGTTTTCAATTCTTTAAGGTTTGTAGGAGTTGAATTACTTCATCATATGGTAATTTTGTTTGAGGAATCAATAAAAATATTTATACAAATAAGTTGCACCATTTTACATATCCATTAACATTGTATAAGGATTCCGGTTTCACAGGTCCTCACAAGCACTTGTCATTGTTTGCATTTTAGATTGCAGCCATTCTAATGCGTGATAAGGAATAACTCATTGTGGTGGTTTTTATTTGCATTTCCCTAATGATGCTGAGTTTCTTTTTATGTGCTTATTAGCTATTTTAGGTTATGTTTGGAGAAAGGTCTATTAATACATTTTCTCACTTTTAAATTGGGTTATCTTTAAAATTTTTTTCTTAAAAACTTATTTACTAATTTCCTAGAGAGAAAGAGAGAGACCCAGCAAGGTCTTCACATTGAGATATACCCAGCCTTTGCTAACTACAAGCACGGATATGGACACATGCTTAGCATGAACAGGAAGGCCTTGGGCTATGAACCCAGAACTTTCTCATGTGGGTCCAGTTGCTTTACTGCTAAACTACTGCCTGGCCCCAGATTGTCTTTTTCTAACGAGTAGCAAGTGTTTTTAATATTGTAGATATAAGGCTCTTATTACACATATGGTTTGGAGATATTTTCTTCCTGTAGATTTTTTCACTTCTTTGTGTCCCTTAAAATACAGGGATTTATAATTTTATAAAATCTTATTTCTCTATTTTTTCCTTTAGTTATTTATGCTTTGGGTGTTACATCTGAAAATCCATTGTATAATACAAGGTAATAAATATTTATGCCTATATTTTCTTCCAAAAGTTTTATAATTTATCATAAATTTAGTTCTTCCATTTATGTCTTTCATACATATTTTTAAAATTTGTGATAGACAGCATGTAGATATGCACATGATAGAGAGGGGGAGGGAGAGAGAGAAACATCCTCTTGCCATGCTGCACTCTTCTTTTCCCAGGCATCTAGCGCCTCACAATCCTGGACACATGCACGCCCGAGGTGTGCTTCAGGTTGACTCTGTGGGGGATCTGAACACATGTTCAGCCATGTGGCTTCCAGCACTGTGCCACTGATTCTGGTCCTTTCATGAATTTTGAGTTGATTTTTGTCTGATAGTAGATGATATGGATCCAATTTTACTCTTCCGCACATGGATATTCAGTTGTTACTGCACCATTTATTAAAATACTATTCTTTCCCAAGAAATTATCTTGGTACTTGTGTAGATAATCAACTGATCATGCTATTTTCTGTAGCTTTGAAAAATCAAGAGATATTTCCATCTCATAAATGATAAGAAATTCACCTTCCCCAAGTCACCAACTCCACATCTTGTATTCTCATAGCATGTATGTTTGTCCTAGTGTATTTATGGCTGATTTACTACTGCCACTTAATTACCAACCACATTGTGTCTCAGATTTTAGGTGTTCTCTATCTTCCCTATTGTGGAAAGGTAGATAGCAAGGCCCTCTCATCTTCTTGTAAATCCCTACAAAATGCTAGCAAAGAAGCCTCAGTGAATGCACACTCTGACCCACAATTGGGAATAATGAATAAGTTCATGGTAACACAAGGAATATTATGTCACTTACAGTGCAGTGCAAAAGATTACTTACATCTTAATATTACATGACAATATTATATAATAAACATTCTTTTAAAAAATTCTAGAGTGTGTGTGCACTTGCTGGGGAGAGAGAGAAAGAGTTAGGCAAGGTAGGAAAGCAATCACTGTAGGGTATGACCTTGCCACAATCTCTTCCATTTCTTCTTTCAGAGTTTTGGGCATACATGTACATGTGCTTGGGACTCTTTTCAAGCTGCAAACCACTGAAACCACTCAGCTGACCATGTGGGAGCCAGCCACCTTAACCACCATGCCACTAGCTGGCCCTATATGATGTCATTTCTAGGAATCTTTTCCTTTTCAATGTTTAACACCCAGAGCTACTTCTGGCCATGCAATGTGAGGTATCATGCCTGTGACTCCCAGATACTAACAAGTGTGCTAATATTAGTGATATTCTCATAGAAGACAATGCCTACCAATTATTCACTCATGAGGCCTCAAGGATCTTGCTAGTCAGAGATACTACTTATCAGGTCCTCAGAAGGGTCCTTTCTGTCATTGCCACACTGGTTAAGGACTCCTTCTCTGCTCCCTCGGCAACAGTTACATCGCAGTTGTTGGTTTCATTGTTGCTCTTAACACCATCCTGTTTCCGTCCCCATCCCGTTTCTCTTAGAATTAGTGCCCAGTTCCCGGGGCTTACAAAAGGCTAAGGGAGCCTTCTTTTGGATAAATCAGTGGCCAGAGATGGTTAAAAATTTGCAACAGCGCATGCTGAAATCTTGCTAGAAGACAAGATAAAAATCCTTGCATAAAGACCATCAGTTGCTCAATACATTTTTTAAGACTATTTCAGGAATTTGTGCTAGGATAAAGCAAATCAAAGTACAAAGTCAGGCCAAGTGCACGATTTCAAGCCTTCTGGGTTCCTTCTTTACTTGTCTGACGAAGCTGCTGAACAGAATCTCACAAAAGTTGTCCCCGAACCTGGTCACTGCACTGTCACTGGGGTACATTGATTACTCCTAGAGCCGTTTGAAGGGTGAAAGATTTTTAATGTCACAGGCTTTTAAAATTAACTTAAAACAATTGCTAGAATTTTATCCAAATATGTTTTGGATTTTAAAGAAAGCCACACAGGTGAGCCAAAATAGGAGTTTGAATTTTCTTGTTGTCACATTAAAAAGAAACATGTGAAATTAATTGTAATACTATACTATATTAACTAAATTTATCCAAAATTTTATCTTTAGTATGTAGTCAATATAAAAGATATTAGTGATTTTTTTTGTATATTTTTGTTCAACTAAGTCTTCAAAATCCAGTTGATACTTTATATGTACAGAACTTCTCAATTCAAACTATCCACATTTCAGTGTTTGAAAGTCCCACGTGTCTCATGGCTGCCATATTGGGCAACACCCACTAGAACTTCATCATATGGACTCAATGTGGGAAATAGTTTTTCCAAACCAATTGAAATAAGAGTCATCGTACTATAACCTTGCCAGGAGACAGAACCAAAAAAAGGATTTATAGTTTTAACCAATATGGCAGTGCTCTCCCTGCAGGTCTGTGCTCAGAGGTCATCTTACTGACCAGAAGAAGACCTTTTGTAGGTCTTCTAAACTCTGTGTAACTCCATTCTGTGTCCAAGTTAGCGGTAACTTTTAGGAAATTATACCAAAGTGCAAAAATTGCTAAAACAAGGTTCCTTTACATATTTGCAGAATTTCCAGATAACTATTCTGTTTTCTTACGAAGAGATTTTTTAGAGCTTCTGGCAGTTTTTATTTTTTTTTCTTCAGCTCTTGTTGGGATTTTTTTATAGACCCTAAGTTGTTCATAATAAGCCACCCACTTTCAAATAGGTTCTCTCTGGTGCATCTGTTCCTAGCTGGTAGCAGTGAGCACATTCGAGTTTAGAAACACTGTGAGAAATGTTAAACACTAGCATTTGGTGGAAGCAGGTGCCACGAGGCCGGCGTGAATGTCAGTAGCTGCGATTGATAGGGGTTCTGGGGAAACATTCATTTGGCCTCTGCTTAAAATTCTGGGAAGGGGAGCATAATATCCATGTGATTTCCCTTCAAGTCTCAGCTTTGGAAATATATCTCAAAAGCTGTGTGAATCTCTGATGAAGGCCAAGACCATATTGGCTGTTTTTTCTTTTTCTTTTCTTCTTTTTTTCTTTTTTTCAAGTCTTCCCCACCCTTTTTTCTCTTTTCTCCACATTGTACAGCATTTTTTATTCCATTGTGCAAAACCTTTTTTAATCTCTGAGGTTAATTCTACTTTACCTGAGACCAGAACTGACTATAGAGTTCAGAACACATTTTGGAGGGAGGCATCCATGTCTTTGCCTAATCAACCCCTTGGAAAAAGAAAGCTTGGATCTGTTAGAGCCAAATGATAAGGTCTTTGTCTCTATAACATACAGTTAGCGATCCGAGCTTCTCAGTACAACATATGACTAGGGTAGCCAAATAAAATGTACTATACCAAATTATGAGTTTCAGAACATAAAATAATATTATATATACACACACATACATATCCCAAATATTGCATATTCTATAAAAGAATAACAATGTCAACTTCTCTGAAACTCAAATTTAACTGAGTATCTTGTAATTTTGTTTGCTAAGAATAACAACTCACATAAAAAATCAACCTATTTCCAAGACGTGATTCCTCACTCCTGGTTCCGAGCTCTGTCCATGCCCACTACAATGAACAAGTGGGCACCTTTCATCCAGTGTTCCCTGTAACTCTGGAGTTGCCATGTGCCTGTTCATACACAAACATATACATTGGGCACCTACGAAGGACACCATGATACAAACGTGAGCAAGGTGTGGCCGCTTTTATTAAGAGGCTTACATCTAGTAAAGTGAGTTAGATATAGAAATAAATCAGGCAACAGAGTGTCATTGTCACCTGGGCTACAAATAACTGTCTGCACAGACTTCAATGGGGACCGAAGAGGGACTGGTGAGTCCCATGGGAATGTCTGGAAAGATGTCATACAGGCAATGACTCTTGACTGAAATCTCGAGGGACTGAGGAATTAGTCACCGGAGAGCTTAGGTGGGAGGACTTGACCTGTAGAAGTATCCCAAGGAAAAGCCGTGGCATGGGACGCCTGACCCAGCGCAAGCAGCCCAGTGGGGCTTAGGAGGGTTCCAAAGCATGAGGCTGAGTAGCAGGAAGTAAGAAGGAGGTACAGGGCAGAGGCCAAATCACTGACAGTATTTGAGGCCATGTTAAGAAATTTAAATGTTTTTGTTTTGGGTAATCAGCAGAATTCTTATGAAATTTCAACTCCAAATTTCCCTAACCTCTTATCTAACTAGTAATATTTTCCCATTTGTCAGAAAACAGCACCCAGTCACCTCTTCGTGTGTCTTCTAATAGACCGAGCGGTCATTCTCTGGCTGACCCCATGACAGTCTCCTTCCTCGGCCCTCAGTCTCGCCACATTTAAGATGATAACTAGAACATGACTGTCCAAGACTGATCCTCTGTAATGGAGGGAAGCCACTGCTTCCATCTGTCTCCCAGAGCCCAGCAGAAGGTCCAGCAAACACTGGCACTTATGGAATGAAGAAATCTGAACAGTCAGTGTCAGAGAACATAAAATACTGCTTGTCTGTGTCCATATTTTCTCTGGCTACGAGGACACCAGTCAGATCAAATTGGGACCCGCCCATTTGACTTAGTTTTTAACCTTACTTACCTCTCAAAAAGTCTCCAGATACATTTACATTCTAAGATACTGGGAATAAGGACTTCTACATATTTTGGGGGGACAGGGAGACAGTTTAGACTCTAAAAGCTCAAGTAGGTGGGAAATAAAAGCACTGTGAGGCACCGCCCCTGCCCTCAAGCAGCTCAGTGTAACATATTGCACTCTCAAAACTAAGTCAGATTCCATTGCTTTTATCAGATCAACTTTAGTTCATTTTTATTCATCATAACTGTGAATCACTAGCTGAATGCAGACCCCGAGAATGGTCTGAGCTCCCCTCTGGCAGGCCTGTGGGCTTTCCTGGCAAAGCAGAGAGACAACATATGAACGACAGAGAGCAGGAAGATTCCGGTCTGACTTGAACGTGGGCTTAGCAGGTCGAGCATAGCTCAGAAGTCTCGAGCAATTCTAAGTGACGGGGAATCTGCCTTTCTCCAAGCTGTCTGTGCACTGCCAGATGAACTGAGCACCTGACAGTGTGTCTCACGTATGGGGCAGGCTGACCAAGCATGTGGGAAGCAGGTACCCTCAAGTGACCCAGCAGGGAGCACAACGGGGCCACAGAATAGTGACTGTCATTGTAGGCCCGGGTCACAGTATCCTCCTAGTTCCTCTACCTCCTCTCTGCATGCATAGTATGGAGAAGGGCTCTGCGCCACTCCCAGCTGCAGACACCTGGCACTAGGCCTCCTCTGTACCACTGCCCTGGGCATCTCACCAGCTCCCCTCGTTCTGTGGACTGACCAGCTTGCACAGATTGTCACCTTGTCCCCTGCCTTTGAGCATCTGAAGGCATCCCAGGGAGACCCCCAGCCTCAGCTGGCCTCCTCCGTATGGCTGAGCTGAGGCAGAGGACACTCTAGGGCATTAGCACGGCCTCCCCCTAGAGTCGGTCCTCCTTCCCTCGAGAGCCACTGCCTTCGCTTCCTCTTGCAGAGCACAGAAAGTCATTTGCGTCAGTTCCTCTGGGATCCTTCTCTTGCCTTCAGGTCCTTCACTGCTCCCCTGGAAGCTGCCACTACATTAGTCAGATTTCTAGAGTTGAATTGCCAGGTTCTGCCTAGTTCAATTTTGCAGGTTTTTCTCCTTTTTTTTTTTAACACCTCTATTGAGATATAATTGGCATACCATACAATTTATCCATTTAAATTCTACAATTCTGTTTTAAAATATATTCCCAAAGTTATGCAACCTTCACAATCATCTAATTCCAGAACATTTTCTTCACCCAAAAAGAAACCCCTTACCCATTTGTAGTCAGTCCCCATCCCCTCCCCACCTCCCACCACGGGGGATTCTTTCTTGTCTTTTCATGTAAATGCTGGGTTGTCAGAAAAGTCAAGACCCATATTTGCACAGAAATATAGAAAATACGTCGTGGCTTTTCCTATGACCCATGTAATATGGAGTATTTTGTGTCTGACTTCTTTCAAGATGAATCAATACTCTATTTCTTTTTGTTTTCAAATACTATTCCATTGCATGGATATAACACTTAATTTATCCATTCATCATTGACAAACACTAACATATAAGTTCTAATGGCTTATGTTTTCATGTGTTTTAGATATATGTCTAGTAGTGGAGTTCCTGTATCATATGGTGGCCCTACATTTAACGTTCTGAGGATTGCAATTTTGAATATTTAAATTAAAATGAGTAAAATAGTTGTACTTTCAGGAAAAAAAAGGTAATTTTGTTCCTTTGGTTTGGAACCAGTCACGGATTGGCATTTTGAGGAAATGTTCAGATTGATGGTAGCTCTGGATGGGCAGCAGGAGGCCGGTAGTGGAGAAGGTGCCTCTTACAGCCTCTCACCTGCTTGAAGTCATTGCAGAGCTGGAGCTCAGAGGCAGAGCTGAGGCATTCAACTGGATTTCTTCCCAAAGACTGGGTGGCTTGGGTACCTCTCATAGTTCCCTGGAAGCACCTTTCTGGCCTGTAAGATGGAGTAGGAATGACGTCCCTCCTTCACATATTTTTGTCAACCTGCAATGAAGTAATGGTATTTGTGAATTCACAGAATTTCTTGGATGCATCAGATGCTTGCTGAGTTAAAATTGTGTCCTACCAGGATGTGGGCAGGGTTACTGCAGCACAAAGAGGCTGACTAGAGCAAAGGAGAAAGGAGGACCTGGACTGTGCTCTCATTTTTCACATCTGCCACTAAACCTCTCCTTTCCCCTGGGTTGCCCCCGACTGACAATCCCTGCCTCTCCCTGGCTCTCTGTCCAGTGTGTATTGCTGATGACTTGGAGAGACTCTGGGTCAAAATAAGCAATGACAAATGTGTTTTGTCTGAGTGAGTCAGGGACCTTTGTCATCCCAGTGTATGCGAGGTTCTCAAACCACATGAAGGATTTGGTTGAAAGAAGAGACGTATGTAGTACCTTTAATCTGCCATGTTACGTGTGGCTGCTATGACTAATAGTCACCACCCAACTTTTGTGAGAACACAAGTTTCTCTCTTTCTCTCTCTCTCTCTCTCTCTCTCCTCCCTCCCCCCACACATGCACACGCACACACACACACACACACACACACACACACATATATATATATATATATATATATATATATAAACATGCATTCATTCCAAGTCCCTTTCTAGCTCAACAATAAGAAAATGAAATATAGTCCAAACTAGTAAACTCAGTCCAGTCCAATGGCTTTCTAGCCCTCTTTGAGGTGGAGATGGAATTTCCCACTATGAAGGTGAGAGACCTATGTTATGTGTATCTTATACCACAGTCAGAGTTCTGGTCTCTGTATTCCTAGTGTCTAACCCAGAGCTCTGTGAAACCATACTGAAGTTAAATGTACTAATACTGGATCCTTTTTTTATTTACATTTTGATATTTTTATCATCATTACTTTTTGCACTAATTTTTATTTCTAAAGTGTTGCATTAAAATATTTACAATTACTGGGTTTCTGGCATCCCTTTACATTTCATATCTGAGGAGAGTTGGGTAAAGCATGTGATGAGTCTGGTCTGTGTCTGGGCTGAGCAGAAGCTAAATGCTCAGTAAACATTTACCTGGTTCGGCCGGTGGCATCAGTAGTGTGCTGAATGGCAGTGCTGGAAGTCACATGGTCAGCTGCTGGTTTGGATCCCCAGGAAGCCTAAAATCATTGGTGGGCCTGTGCCCAAGATTCTGACAAGTGTAAAAGCTAGAAGTGAGGCAGTATGGTGTGAGGACACCCTGTTGAGGGGTCACTTCTCTTTCTCTCCCTCTCTCTCCTCTCTTTCATGCATAAGCATGTACTCTTTCTCATGAATGAAATAAATAAACTTTAACAAATTAATAAGTCAATATTTGCCTAATTGGAGAATAAAAAAAAAGAAACAAAAGAGAGAAATGTGCCCATGTTTTTTTTTCCCATCCCACAGTCCAGGCAGTCTGCACCTCTAGACAGTCTCCAGATCCAGAGTGGAGGGACCAGAGACCCAGGTATGCCAGTGGCCTCAGCAGGTAGAACATGGGCCATTTCTTTGGATGCATCAGATGTTTGCTAAGAGAGGTCCATGTACTTGCACTGACAATGGATCAATGGATGGAGGTGGGGATTGGGAGCAGTGTGGGGTATGGGATGCTCCAACGTGTTCAATTTTAGGAAATGAAAGTTTAACAATTCTGCGTCTTGGTCCTTCTGCATAATGACACAAAAAGTGCACCATGCATGACAGCAAAAAGCATGAATTCTTCCTCAGTCTCACTGGGTCTGTAGGCATCCAAGCAGTGGAGGAAAGAGTCACGGAATTTGGAGCCAGGAAGAAAAATTCTGACTCTACCATTTACTGGCTTTGTCTTTGGACAAGTCACTTGACTTCCCTGAGTTTTTAATTTTCCATATGAACATTGAGCATGATAATATCAACCTCAGAGGACTCCATAGAGAATTGCAGGTGCAGGGAAAGAGACTCTTGCTGCACGTGCTTGATGGAAAACCATCAGTGATGGGCACCTTGCAGTGTTGATGTGGCTTGTTTCTATGCCACATTGGGAACTTATTGGAATGGTGACTGAGTAAACCCCTCAACTAGAGAGGTCCACCTTTGTCCTTTAGGGGCCAGCAGGAGCTAAACTCTGACAGAGCAGAATGTGTGTGCACAAGGACTGCAATTTGTAATTTGTGCCACTCAGAGCTCACATCCTCAGAGACGGAGTTAAGGTTTGCACTACGACTGCCAAGTGCTGCCATTTATTCCTGCTGGAACCAGAGCTGGGGAAGAATCCAATCTCATTGCAAGCACTTTCGATTCCTTGGAAGAAAGGATTCCTGTAGAATATTAATATAAACTGTTATTATAGATACCCGCCAAAGTTGCCTTTTTATTTTGTATCTGATTAGAGGTTGTAAAATGAAGCCTTCCAGGAAATATACAGTTGATGGCTTTGATTCATTCCAACAATGATTTGCAAAATTGGAATTTCAGTGTCTTTTTGGATATGTATGTTTACATACCTGACATTAGCTACCAGAGGAGATTAGGTTAGTTAGATAGACTTCCATTTACCCAAGGGCTAGCAATACTTTTCTACTGGCACTGATATAACAGGAGGGGATAAGCAAGGTTGAATTCAGATGTAGCTTCAAATAACGTGTGTTTTGATGGCCAGGGAATATCTGGGCATGGACGGAGGGTTTGTGCAGAGGGGCCACTTCTCCTTCCAACTTCTTTAACTCTCCCTGCTGAGGTCAGGCTCTTTCTTCTTTTCCACTGTGTTTGCGACATGTTTTCTTCCCCTTAGCCATCTGGCTGTGTTCTCCGCTATTGTTCTCTGGCCTGGAGATTCTCTCAGATCTGTCAGCAGCTTCTTCTTCTTGTTTGCTGTGTGTGTGTTTGTCTTTCTGGGATAAAGTTTGTTTTTCAAGCTCTGACAGACTGGCAAGGCAAACAAGGTTGTCATTTTTGTTTTGTTTTGTTTTTCTGAGTATGGCAATTTTTAGCCTTTTGAAAACAATCCCGAGACTTGGGAGGTTATAATTTGGGATGCCATGTGTATAGGCAGACATTCAGCTCTCATTGTGGCTGGGGGAACCATCTGAAGGAAGGAGGTGGAAGACAGATTAATGTGGATGGTTTATCAAGTGTGAAGGGACCAAGCTCTTGACAGAATTGAAAGATGAAACACCAGAAAGAAGAGGGATTTTTTAGAATATTTTGAAAAATTAATTTTGAAGAATATGTTTATGTCTGTACATACATATGTATATAGAAGGCATAAATAAACATCGCATCTCACACATATCCTTACCTCCTGCTTATGTATGTCAGGCGTTGGCAATCTCACTCTTTTGGAATCCACAGAAATAAAGACAAAAGGGTCTCTGAATGCAATAAATAGCTACCTCAAATTTGTAAAGTATCATGGGAGATTCTGTTGTCTCCAGCTTACAGAGAGAAGAAACATAGGGTCAGAAAACATCCATGATTTGCTTTCAAATGAGAAGGATGTGAAGCAACAGGGCCAGGGCTAAGCCTCTAGTGTTATTTCTGATTACAGATGGAATCTAGAAGCCTCAGCCTCAGTACAGTCCTGAAAGGGACAGACTCTGGAAACTCGTCACACAGGTGATAGCCCGTTATTTGTCCCTGGTATAAGCAATCAGGTCTCTTTAAGCAGGGCTATTAAAAACATCATCAGAGCTGGGTATAGGCAGAGTTTTCCTTTAAGGATGTAATGTGGAGCTAGAGAAACATGGAGACAGAAAACTGCAATGTATGTTAGGGCTTCTTAAAAAATATTCTTATTTTACTGTATTTTTATTCTCCTTCTAGACAGAATTTTTATATGATAGCTCTTTGGGAGCATGAGATATATTTTTTTACAGAGATTTTGATTTAGGTCTCTTTACAAATTTCATCTTTATCAGTATTCAGCTGTTTCAGCCACTAGCCAAGTCACATTGTACAGGTGAACATCCCTGAATTCTTCAAGCCATACATCTGGATGGAATCTGATCCAGGATATGTCTTCTTCTTTATGAAAATTCAAAGAGCACAATAGCTATGAAAGTACATTGGAAATTTAAGAGCTAAACAACAGAAGATCACTTTTGTTCTTATGAGTGAAGTACTGATCTTTGCAAACTAGTAGATAGTGAATCCAAACCAAGCCTGCCTCTCTATTGTGCCTCACGGTGTCCTGAATCTTCAAATAGCAAAAAGACTTAGAGCTTGAATGCTCAGTTCTAGGCTATCTAAGAAACTCGATTTGATCTGACGTAACCCAAATGATATAGCTGGCTCCAAAGAAACACAGAAAAAAAAAACATTCATTTTTTGCTACGAGAGTTTATAGCAATTCTAGTAGGAATTAATATTATAAAGCCAAACCAATATGTCTGAAAGGTAAAAGTGAAGCCAGACTATGAAGGAGGACATTGAATGACCTCACTCAGTACATACTGAATGTCCACACTCTATGGCAGAAACTGAAAAATGGGAAGGTACAATGGCAGTGAGGGCAACTGTAATGCCAGAGACGGTGTAGGGGGGTGGTATGTAACAGGGAATGAGAAGGAGGTGATGGGGGGAGAAACATTAAACAGATACATGAATGAATGAAAAGTTATCTACTGGGTGAGCAGGAGGCATAGTGGTTAAGGTGCTGGACTCCCACATGGCTGACTGCAGTTTCAACCCCAGATGTAACAGCTTGAAACTCATACCAGGTGTATGTGTGTGTATGCCCAAAATCCCATTAGGAGAATGGAAGAGAGACGATAGCAGAGTGACCATCACCCCAGAGGGTGATTTCCCATTTTTTCTCTCCCTATCTCTCTCTAAGTCTCTGGTGAGTGCACACATCCTATGGCAAAAACCTTAAAAAGGAAAAGAAAACAAGTTATTCATTGATGGACATATACAGTAATATCTGTAACTTGGTTGATACACATATGCCAAAATCATGCAGCCAGTTTGAAACAGAACATTCCACCATGAGTAGGTCCACTCACCTTGGGAGCTGATCTGGGCTTCAGAGATTTGACCTTTTTGTTTTGGGAGAGTGTCTGCTTGGTAATAATCTTGGTATGATAAGTGGCTATTGGCAAATGTGGGTTTGGGGATCAAGCAAATTACTGAGTCATTGGAAAAAATCATGACACATTTTGTGTAGGAAAATCCGTGCTGGAAAAGTCCATTTTGTACACTTTAAAAATGCACAGTGATTAAATGTAAATTTAATGACTTTTAAAAAATAATAAAATCTTTTTTTTAAAGTAACTATGCACATTTATAAACTCTTAGGAGGTAGGGCTATCGCCTCCATGCCTCTTCTTCAGCATGCCAGGCTTCAGCAGGAGGATTTCATCACATGAAGTCTAATCTGTTGAGTTAGTGCCTCATTGGCTGGAGGGTTAGTTCTGCAGAAGGAGTCACTCATTTTCTCCCTTCTTTTTATTCTACTTAAGCTTTCTTCAGTCTCAATGAACAAAGTACAGTTCAGCCACACTAGGCAATTTAACAGAAGTAGCTGTTTAATTATTTGGTGGTCAATACCATAACTTCTGATATGAGAATAATAAGAACCACAGTTAGGAGATGTATTAAACCCCTCTATATTTTAGGCTGTGTAGATAAAGCTATATGGTACAGAAAACTGGCGTTCTATTGAACACACTTACTTCCCAATACGAATGCCATACCCACGATAGAAGAGAGAAAAAATTGGACTGTAGTCTGTATTTTGGAATGTGATCATGGGAAGAAAGCAGAGCATAACATAGAGGTGTTAAATGGCAGATCTGTGATAAATATAAATATCAAATGTGTTATTTTGATGTATATGAGCGATAATTGGATTTTAAATTATCCATCTATGAAGAACAGAATCTATAGTGCAAGAAGTTTAGTTATGAAAATAATTATAAGAAAAAGCTGTTGGCCTTACACACAGTTTAAAAATAAAAATACATGCACATATATAATATATTGAGAACATTCTGAGTTCCATGTCCCACCTCCAGACTTCTCAATAAAGTTAATGCGACACGTTTGTGAAACAGGAAACCAAATTCATCTGAATGTCAACCTGATCATGAGGGATGAGCATTGAACTAGAATTTCTAACCACAAGGTGTTCTTTGATTCCCGTTACTGTTACTCTGTCCAACAGTAATCTGCTATACCATGGCTTGGCACTATGTGGCCTCCTAGGAGAATCAGAACATTGTAAAAAGAAGAGAATATCACACATAGGAGCACGCCATGTGCCCATCCCTTACTGCATCTTTTCAGTCAACGTGTGTGTAGACATTGTCATGTACCACCCTCTCGGTTTAAGGCTTCCTAGGAATTAATTTCTTTAATGCTCACGTTAACCCTGGGGAGTGACATCAGCATTTGACCAGTCTCAGGCTTGAAGAAATAACTTATCTAATTTTAAAATATATCATGTCTTTTCCAATGACCCAATAAGAGAACAGAGAGGTGGAATTAAATTATTTATTCCAAGATACTACCTGTGGATCTTAGAAAGCTTTAATTACAGATTGAGGTATCTTAACAATCAAAATCAGAGAGGCTTCCCTTTCTGGTCCGCTAGGGATTTAGAGCCTCCTAAACTTTCCTAAAGGTTCATTACAACATAACTAGTAGCTTAAAAGTGAATTTGAGTAACTACTATTTTAATTTATGTGACTCTAAAATCAAGATATCTTAAATGCTAGAAGTGTTCTAATTTACATATGTTGCAACTAATTGGGCCTTTATAATGGCAATTTTTACTTCTGGTAAGATTAAACGAAAACATAATAAAGTAGCCCTACCCCTGTAAAAAATAACTATACTAAACTATGATATCAAACAATGGATGGCGAGAATTTCATGTAGATTTTCATCAAATGCATATGTGCAGATCGCAAATTGAAAATAGACACAAATACCATAAGTACAAGCCAAGAAAAATTTATCCAATTTTGCACTCATGACATTTAAGATGAGAAAAATGAAAATAGAAAGGTTTTAAATACAACCATCTATAAATAACCAAAAATACGAGATGGATGTTTGTGTCTAACTTAAACATTTGAAGAGGATCTTCCTCTAAGACATGAGAGAGGAGCATTGGCGTCGTCCTAGAATATGTGGCAATCTAGCATTGTGGGGAATTGATAACACGTAGAAAAGTGACATAGGGTATGAGCTCCCACTTTATCAATATTTCCAGTATTTTTATAATGATTCTGGCAGTGCCACATTATCATATTAATACTGTTGGTAAAATGGAACAATCAACATTAGTTGAAATATTAATAATCAATTTGGCAATGTGATATGAAAATGGAGAAGAAAGAGAACCTTGAAAGGAATTCTTATCCCAGTCATACAGAAAATATGCTATGGCATAGAGGTATTATGATGATAGAAACATGTGTTCATGAGAATCAGCATTAAGTATAACAAGATGAAAGCCAGTGACTGAATGGTCTACAGTTACTATTTATAGTAGTGATATATTATTACAAAATCAAACTAAAGGATGTCATTATTATAATATAATGGCACAGCACAGATCCACCTTGGGCTCTCCTCTAAAGAAAGTTAATAAGCTATCAGAAATACCAAGAAGATTTTATTATTGGAGGTTGCATCCCAATGTGATCATTGATGCAGAATAAGGTGAAGAGCTGCCACTGAAGAAGAGGAGGGATTGACATGAAGCTATCTGACTCCTATTTCTGCTGTATTACTATGAAACTATGTGCCATACCTTGATCTGGAACTATTGAAAAGTCCAGAAGATGCAATGTATACAGAGTCTTTTAATGAACTCTAAAGCAAAACATCAGTGATTTTAATATTAAAGATGGTTTACCAAATATTATAGCTAAAACTTTCCTTTTGTCCAACACCTACCCCTTCTCTGTTTTGTACATAAAACATATATAATAGTTAAACTGAAAACTCACTATGTGTTGTGCTATTATCTAGATTATTTAAGAAGAAGGATTTTAAAAACCTTCATAATTTGAACTGTCTCTGACATTTATCAAATTTTGGATAGGGAAACAGCCAAAATTATCTAGCATTATAACAGTCAGATGTTAAAGATAAATTATAAGCACAAAAATAAAAAGAAAACATATTAAACTTAGATGTTTTTATCTTAGCAGTTTTAGAGACAAAATTATACACTGAATGAGATTTTTAAAAAGAAGTTTGAAAATTAATGAGCTAAGCATTAAGTGTGTGAAGTAGAGAATGAATAACAGAAAAAAAAAAATAGGCCCAGTCCTGGTGGTATAGGTGGTAGGACACCATTACACAATGTGGAATCCATGTGAGAGGACCATGGGTGTGGTTCCTGTGTTGCACTGACATGTCAATTCCTCCTGGTGGACTGGAAATCTGGGTGGGGGGAGGATCATGACATAAAAAACTGTTGCCCCACACCCCCATCAAAAGAAAGAAATAAATCAAGAGGAATAGAAATGAATGTAAGAGAAAACAAGATATAATAGTTATAATAATAATTTTACAATGTAATTTCTTGATAGTAATAATAAAGTGATAAATTTTTGCATTTTAATAAGCAACAAAATATAACAAAATATTAGGAATAAAAAGAAGATATTTATTTATTCACTTTTACATTTTTTGTTTTCTGTTTTTTTTGTTTTTTTTATTTCTGCTGTAGCGCATATGCACTTGCTAGAGAGAGACACACACACAGACAGAGAAGTGAGAAATCACTCCATGTGGGGATGGCCACGCTGCAATTCTTTCTCCATCATTCTCAGGATTTGGGGCATGCTGACACACGTGTCTGACATGATTTTCAAGGCATTAAGTCCAGGACTTGAACTGCCATCTACAACATGGAAGTTCAGTACCTTAACCACCATACCACCTGCTGACCCGGAAGGCATTTCAAAGTAGACAGTAACTATTAAAAACATAAAAGAATATGTTATACCACAAAGTTATGATAAAACTTAGACAAAATGGAAAACTCCTCAGGAAAAAGAATAACTTTCCAAAGCAAACTAAATAACAAATTAAGGAAATGACTAATTTTTAATGAAATAGCACTTGGTGAACTAAGACAGGCATCATGGCAGAATACAAGCAGGACAAAAAATGGCCCCTGAAGCTACAAGACATTGTAGAGCTCAGTGTGACCAAGCAGAAAATAAGAAAGAAGGACCAAGATGAGGTGACACTCCTGGAAGCGATGGAGATGAGCAAAAAGAATGAGGAGAAGCAGTGAAGCCCGGATAAGTGGCTCCCAGCCCAGGTGGCCTTTGAGAAGATGCAAAAGAAATGGCAAATGGAAAGATCGTCAGGAAAGCATCCAAAATTTACACGCAGAGAGTAGAGGACTTGAACAGACACCTGGATACTCTGACAGAACATTATGACATTCACAAAGTCAGCTGGATGAAGTAGCCTTCTGGTTATGGGTATGGCATGGCATCGAGGGGAAGAAAAGGCAAAACCAGGGTTACATTTGGCCTCTTCGGTATTTTCTAGAAGCACTCTGTTGTACACAGACCCTTGTATCTTCTGCTGTGTCAGCACCTTTCAAAACTGTGTACCCTCATCCTAGAATTTTATTAGCAGTAAGACCGGCCTTTAAAAAAAAAATAAAAATTAGGGACCAGCAGTGGTGTAGTGGTTAAGGGGTTGAACTCCAACTTGGGCAATCATGGTTCAAGTCTCAACCTGGAAGCTCGAATTCATGGCAGACACGTGTGTGTGTGTGTGTGTGTGTGTGTGTCCAAAATTCCTAGAGGAAAATGAAGGAGAAGGGATTGTGGTGTCACCATCCCCCTGAGAAATGATTTCTTGCTTTTGTCTCTCTGTCTCTCCCACAAGCACACACACCCTGTAGCAAAAATCTCTCTCAAAAAAAAAATAAAAAAGTAAAAGATTAAAATATTTCCACAAGGGAAATACCGTATTTAGATAATTTTATAAGCAATTACAAATATTCTTGGAACAAATCATTCTAACCATAGATGAATTTTCCCAGAGAATAGAAGATTAGGTGATGGGTGGTTTCTAAATCATTTTGTAAAGATAGTATAATTTTGACCTTGAAACTAGATAAAGTTAGTTTAAAAAATAGTAAAAGTCAATTTTGTTTGAATACATATGAAAATATCTAAACAGAATATTAATTAATCAAATACATTGGGTCGTTGAGAAAATCAAGACACATCTTTGCATAGAAGAATATGTCATGACTTTCCTGATGACCTAATAGTAATGTATGGAGAAGATAATATACAATGGCTAATTTTGGTTTATTTCAGAAATATATGGTTTAGTGAAATATTAAAAACCTGTTGATATAACTTACAATATTAATATATGTAAGAAGAAAAATAACTAAAACATATGCAAAATTTTAACATTTACTCTCAGCTTTTTTTTTTTTTTTTTGGATCCTGGCCATTCTAACTGGGATTAAATAGTACCTTACTTTGTTTTAGATTGCATTTTTCTTAAGAGAGTTTGAAAATTGTTTCATGTTCCTTTTGGCCATTTTTAACTCTTCTTCGGAGAGTTGTCTATTCAATTCCTTTTCCATTTTAAAATTGGAGTATGTGTTCTTTTATGCTTAAGTTTCCTATATATTTTAGATATCAATCTCTTGTCTGAGGAATAAGTTGCAAGAATTTTCTCCCATTCCAATTGTTGTCTTTTCACTCTAATTATTGTTTTCTTTTCAGTAAGAAAAGATTTTTAGCTTGATGTAATCCCACTTGCCTATTTTGAGGATTATTTCCTATGCTTTAGGATCTTATTTAAGAAATTCTTGCCTGTTCCAATGTTTTCAAGAGTTTCCTCTATATTTTCTAACTGGTTGTTTTATAGTTGAGGTTCTACATTTAAATTGTTAGTCCCTTTTAAGTTGATTATTGTTAATGGTGAGAGATGGGGTCAAGTTTCAATTTTCTACAGTTAAGTATCCCATTCTTTCAGCACCATTTGCTGAAAAAATTTATTTTCTCCACTGTATTGTTTTGTTCTCTTTGCCAAAGATCAGTTGCCTGTGTGATTTAATGTTTATTCTGGCCATGTGATTTAATGTTATTTTCTGATTTAATTTTTATTCTGTTCTGAGTCTATTTGTTGGTTTATTGGTCTGAGTCTATTTTTGTGCTAGCACCATTCTGTTTTGATTATCACCAGTTTGAAATATATTTTGAAATCAAAACTCTTTTACTCTTTTTTGCACAGTACTGCCTTGGAGATATGAGGTCTTTTATGATCCCAGACAATTTTTGTGATTGTTTCTTCTATTTTTGTGAACAATGTTACTAGCAATTGGATTCAAATCACATTGAATATGTAAATTAATTTGGGGAGAACTGACATTTTGATAATATTGATTCTTCCAATCCAAGAACATGAGAATGCCTTTTTTTTTTTATGCTTGATTTATTTTTTCAGTTTCTTATGGTTTTCTTTGTACAGGTCATTTACCTCTTTAGCTGAGTATATTTCTAGGTTTTTTGTCTGTTTTGTAGTTTTTGTAAATGAGGTTGTCTTGTTCCAGTTTATAGTGAGAAGACTTTCAGCTTTTTCCTATTTGGTATGATGTTCACGATTGGTCTGTCATATATGGTTATTATTGTGTGATAAATGTCCCTTCTACCCCTATTTTTTGAGAATCTTGATAATAAAGAGATGTTGTATTTTATCAAATGCTTTCTCCACATAAATTGATATTATCATATGTTTTGAATCTTTCTATCTGTTAATGTAATGTAATATGTTATATTTATTATTTTGCATATGTTGAAACTTCAAAAAACAAAGAATGATGAATTCTGGTGAGAGTGTGATAAAAAGGGAACCCTCTTTCTCTGTTGATGGGGTTGGGTTGTAAATTAGTACAATCTCAGTAGGAAACAACATGGAAGTTCCTCAAAAACCTACAAATAAAACTATCATATGACCCAGTAATCTCATTCCTTGGTATTTACCTAAAGGATAGGAAAACACTCAATTGGAAAGATACTTGCACATCCATGTTCATTGCAGCATTATTCACAGTTGCTAAAACATGGAACCAATCTAAGTTTCCAAAAATTGGTAATTGTTTTGAAAAACTGTGACACATCTATACTATGGAATATTACTCAGCTATAAGAAGCAATGAAATTCTATTATGTGATCCAAAGTGGATGAATATGGAAGACGCAATGTTGAGTGAAGTGAACCAGACTTTGAAAGATACACACTGCATACCCCCACTGAGTTTAAACCAAATAACGGCACTCAATGGCATACATTGAGAGATCTGAAGTAGACAGTAGAGAGGATAAGTATAGATAACAGAAACTGTATGGAAAGGGAGTGGGTATTAGAGGATGGGTGTGAGGTACAAAGGGAAGAAATATATATATATATATATATATATATATATATATATATACACACACGTATAGTATATCTCATGATGAGGACTTCATGTAAAATGTGAGATTAACCTAAAAAAAGGCACACAAGATCATGATAAAGAATTCACCACCAGCTTATGATTAGACTGATTTGATTCTAAGATATTAGTAATTAATTATAGAAATATCTAGGTCTGTTGTTTCCCTTATGAAAATAATAAGTAAAAGTGGAAGAGAAGAGAATTTCTTCAATGTATTAGAATATTTCACTAAGTGGGAAAACATTAAATAATTCCCTCTAAGTTCAGAAAAGGACAAGAAGTTCATCATCATACTTTTATTCAACATTATACTAAATATTTCAGACAAACATAAGATAAGAGAAATCATTTGTGGACTGCCAAGTCAAAATAGATAATTTCCATTATCTATTGATTCTGTGATTTTCTATAAATAATGCATAGAACTGTTTTCATATAAATTATTACTGTTATAATAAGATCTTATTAGCATGATGGATTTTAAATCATTATATAAGGGTCAATTGAACAAACTTTCCTAATACAGTAATAAACTATGGGAAAGGAAGAAAATAAATAAATCTTATACAGAATACATTTTTGTCATAACAAAGAGCTGAAGCATTGAAGTATTCCTGTGGTGTATTGATTTTCACCCACCTAACACAAGAAAGGTCCGCGGGTCAAAACTGGGTGGAATCACAGTTGGTCAGCCTTAGTGGTGCAGCAATACCGTGGTGCTCCATGTCACTGAACCACATGGGAAGGTCCCAGGTTCAAGTCCTAGGGACTTCCTGAACACGCTGTGCCCATGCTTTTGGGTAGCTAAAGCTGGTGGTGGCTAGTAGTGTGAAGACCTTGTTAACAAGGTGTGCCTCTCTCCGAAAAAATAAATAAAAATTTAAAAGTTCCTAAGTATTAAAAATATTGAAGAAAAATTAAATCAATGGAGGGAAGCTCATTCTAATGCATAGAAATACTGCACTGTAAAGATGATATTTGTGTAGGAAATACAAATAGATGAGTGGAACAGAAACCAGAACAAATTCGGAAACAGATCTATGTTCAAAAAAATTCAATAAATGATTCCAGAAAAATTGTTTAACTGTATGGAGAAATGAAATTAGATTCCTACTTCATGCCATAAAAGAAAAAACCCCAAATGGCTTAAAATTTTGATTAATTCTCTTCACAAGCTAAATGATGTATGTGCTATCTAATGTATAGAATAATAATAAATGGAAAAAATAATAAATGTATGTGTAAAAGCCAAACCTAAAGAAAAATAAAGACTATAAAATAATGCTTTGAGACCTTTGGGGTAGGAGACACTTTTAAAAAACAATACCCTTCAAAAAAATAATCAATTAAGATAAAGAATAGAAGTGTGAATTAAGTGGGAAAAGAATAACTACAACTGTAAAGAAAACGTCTGTTCTTGGGACCAGCAGTTAGCGTAATGGCTATGTCGCTGGACTCTCATGTAGTACCGGGGTGTGAGTCCTGGACCCAGTGGCTTGAAACTCACACTGGACACGTGTGCGTGCGTGCCCAAGATCCCGAGAGGAGAATGGAGAGGAAGGGATTGCGGCATGGCCATCCCCCTGGGGGGTGATTTCTCGCTTTCTGTCTCTCTATCTCTCTATGTCTGTCTAGCGAGCGCACACACCCTATAGCAAAAAAAAAAAAAAAAAAAAGAAAGAAAAGAAAACGTCTGTTCTTGAGAAGGAACTACAAATGAAACTCGAATTACAAATCAGGAAAAGATCTTCGCAGCACAGTCAACAAACTATACAAAGAACTATTTAAAATCAATGATTAAAAGATAAGAAATATGCAAAAACTATTAAAAGATACTTTATAGGAGAGGAAAAAGATATGACTAGCAATCAATGACAAGGATTTAAAAATCCATTCATCAGACAAATGCACAGCAAAGTGCAGTGAAAACACTTTCATGTCTGTGTGTCTGGTCTGTAGAATACCTAACTCTTTCGAGGTCATCCAGCAGCACAGGCAGGTTCAGGACTGCTCATGGGAAGAAAGTTCAAACTGCCCAAATGTGCCTGGGAGGAACACAGGCAACACTCAGCGAATGGCAGAAGGATTGTGTGGCTGAATCACCAAGTATAACAGGAAGGACAGATCGTTACAGGTACACACTCTGACATGCAGAGGAAGGGGGAGATAGGAGAAAAATATATGCTGTAAAGAACAAATACTGTATGACCCCAGTTTATAAGTTTTAAAAACTAAGCATGCTTTTTAGAGCCATGCTCACATAAAGTAAGTCATCCTGACTTTAACTGCGAAGGGAGGATAAGATCACTCCTTTTTTTTTTTTCTTTTTCTTTTTTTTTTTTTTTTGAGAAGTTTTTGCTATAGGGTGCGTGTCCTCACCAGACAGACAGAGAGAGACAGAGAGACAGAAAGCGAGAAATCACCCCCCAGGGGGGATGGTCACGCCACAATCCCTTCTCCTCCATTCTCCACTTGGGATCTTGGGCACGCATGCACACGTGGCCAATGTGAGTTTTAAGCCACCAGGTCTGGGACTAGAACCATAGTCAACCACATGGGAGTCCAGCAACATAGCCATTACGCTAACTGCTGATCCCAGGATAAGCTCACTCCTGAGGAGAGTGGCCAATTGCACACTGGAAAAAGGGGAACTGGGAGGGTCACAGGTGACTTCAAAGGCATGGCTTCATTCTAATGTTGGTCTGGATAGTACAAGTTAATCTGTACTTCACCTCAAATTTATTCTCTTATCTATTCATTACCTATCTATAGTATATGCATATAGCATTTTACATAAAAGCAGAACAAGGAAAGAAAGGAAGGGAATGAGGAAAACAAGAGGACAGGGTGCAGGAAGGGAATAGAATATCCCCCAGCTCTTCTTTGACCCTACCACATGCTCTTGCTGCTGTGACAAAGAAAACGGGAATGTCTTCAAAAACTTACTCTATGGTGGGGATCTGAGTGGAGAAACTGAAGAGCTCCTGGACTGTGTTCTGCAGTCTGGAGGTGATCTTAGGAAACAAAGAGTTGAAGGAAAGAAGAGAGCCCTGAACTAGGAGCCAGCAAAGGGGTAGTTTTGGATCTACACTGATTAGTGGGTCTAGCCCCACCTCAGACGACTGTGAGTGATTTCTGACAGGGCTGGCACAGTAGGGTGCTCCAGGAGCTGCCTCTGAGTGCTGTGGGTGACCCTCCCGAGCAGTTGCAAAGGGTCAGGAGGATGCAGACCTGGCCTCTGGGGCCTGATGTCCTCGGGGCAGACTGAGGGCAATTGGGGGTGCTTCTTGATCAGTAGGTTCTGCAGGGATGGGTAAGGGTTACATGCAGCAGATTATGAGAGGGCTGCGGAAATCGTTATATTTAGGAAATGCCACCACTCCTCCCACCCAACTGGACCTGTGTTCATCTGAAACCTTCCAATCTATCCCCCACCCAGATGCCTGATTGCACTGTCTGATTCAGAAATCTGTGTGCTTCACCACCCTGCTTTAATCCTTCCAGTGCCTCCCATGGCCTTCAGAATAAAAGCCAGACTCCAGAACATGGCAGGCAAGGCTCAGAAGGTGGCCTTTCCCTTACAAACATCAGTTCTTGCCTCCTACCCCATATTCTTGATTACCTAGAGACAGACCAAATTGATTTTCCAAGAGCATGCTATCCTCACCCATGTCTACAGTCACCATGCACGTTACCACCCAGCTGTCACTGCCTGCCTAGCAAAGCCAGTTTCTTCTCCAGGACTCAGCCCAACTTCGCCTCCCCAGAGAGCCTCTCCTGGATCCCTCAGCCTGCCTGGGTGTCCCTTTCTATGTCCACCGTGTCTTGGGCAAACGCCGGCACAGAAATGATCATATGATCTGTCTCGTTTGCCCCTAGGGTAGAGAACTGGTGTTTCACAAGGGTTTGACATTGAATTAAATCTAAACCTTTCAGAGAGGTCACTCCTGAAATATGAGAGAAAGTCTTTGCTAGACTCTTTCTCTTACCTAAGGAAAGTGATTCTTGGAGTGGGGGACACCCACAGGACATTATGGCAAAGTAGAAGAGTGAGAAATCCTGAACATGACAGTGAACTTGAACTGTTTAGAAATCCAATATACAGCTCTCAGATTTTCTAATAGCAGAAAGGTCAAACAAAGGGTTGTAGTAATACAAGAATCCTCCTAGTGAGACTGCCCTGGAGACACCTGTAAGGGACAGACTAGCCTTTTGAGAGTCACTAACTTCTAAGAACTTTTAACTCTTTGCTACACACCGAAGAGCTACAGTGAGCTACCTTGGGCTTCTTATGATGGTGTTAGCAGCCCAGGTGATTAATGAACAACACAAGTAAGTGAAGCAGAGCAGTGCAATTACAGGCAAAAACAAAGCATGTCTTGGGTTCCAAGGAGAAATCGATCAATATGGTTTCATAGAGATAAGGGATGCAAGCTAAAGGCAGGGCGTGATTAATGCATTCCATGGTGTTTCACATGAGAGTAGCTTGTGGCCAGACTCAGAGAGAAGTTAATTAGCGATGCAGGAGGAAGCGGAATGCAAGTGCACGAGCAGCGAGAGGATTGGTATAAAATGGGCGGAGGCTCTGAAAGTCAGAGTAAAAGTCAAATCAACCTGTCGGCAGCAATAATGCAATACTTTGGCACCAGGGGAGTCCATTTCACTTCCATTTACCTGGGTTTTAATGAAAATTTCACCTTTTAGATAGTTTCGAAGATTAATCTTCTTTATTACCAGTTTTTCAAAAGCATTATTTCAGTGTTCCCTTCATTGGGTCAGTCGTCAAACACCTTTAAGAACCCGTCTGGCCTTGATCTGACACTGAGTACAAAGTGCAGGCGGGTGAGTAGGATTCACCATGTTCTGACAGCAGCCTGTGCACAGAAGCACAGGGAAGTGAGAGCCCAGCATCCCCACACTAATGAGGGCTCTCGGGGAAGGTACAAGATGATCTGATTCTGGAATTGGAGTCCACCTACCGGGCAGGATCACAAAGGACAAGACCCGTCCTGATGCCAGAACCTGATCCCACTCTGCTGCTGAACAGCTAGCCAGCTAGAGCAAACCACTGCTCACTCTGGGTGGAATGATGTGAGTTGTCTACTGCCTCTATGATTCTAGATCTTGGCCAAACATGGTCCCAAGTCATAGTGCCTCTGAACTGCAAAGAACTGAAAGTGCTTCCCCTCTACCCTCCACAGATATTCAGGGCTTCTGGAGCCAGGTAGTGAGGCTTCAAGGTGCATTCAGGCCTTTGCCGTTCATTCTGGGCCCCATGCTATACCTCAGGAACAAGTGCTCATGGTTCTTGAACGCCCTATGGTTTTGCTAATTTTTTGTGTCTGACTGCAACGTTCAATCCCTCACTACACTTTCCTCTCCTGGTAAACTCCCTACTTTCCCTTTACTTAGTAAGTCATGTTCTAACTATGTGTCATGCAGTTTTCTGTACTAGCATGTATGATATTTGACACTCCTCTGTCTTTTCATCCCTGGATTATAATCATATGACACAGTGTCCGGCACCTAATACGTGTGTGTGTGTGAATACATGAGATGACCATGCTCTAAAGCCTACATGAACCCACATCTTCTTTCCCCACATTCATAAAGCAATTGGAAAATGCAGAGGAGATGGCCTGGCAGCCTTGGCTGTCTGAAGGTGAAGTTGTGGCCCATGGCAGGGATGGGGTCTGTGAGGGCTTCCAGATCCTCTAAAATCCCTCTGGCTCTGCCAGCATTTCTGTAGACTTCAGTTCTATAGACTCAGAAATTCTGTCCTTCAGGACACCAGGGTAAATCACACTCAGAGATGTTGATCCAGGCTAACCGAGGCCCTCAGAGACTGGGGTCCATAACCAAAATGATCGTGTATCAATTCTCAGCGAGAACTTAGTCTGTTAGAAAGACTAGAGAAGGGAAGCGTATAGGGAAGGATAGCAAGAGAACAAATAGAGAGGCCAGACATTTGTGGGACACAGAAATAGTTTATTATTGGATTGGTCTGAGAAGTATTCCATGTTAGGTAAATTCTCTTTATAAGCCAAATGATGTACAGTGATTGAATGATTTTAAAACATGAGAATTAATAATAATAATAATCTAAAAACAAACAAAAAAAGACCAGATGCTGGTATGAACCCGGCTTTCGTGTTCTCTCCCACAGGCAAGCCCATGAGAGCCCAGTCGGAAGCAGAGGTGTGGTGGGCATGCCGTCCAGGGACAGAGAGGCCGTTAGAGCGTGGAACCAGCACTGGGCTGAAGCAGCAGGACATGGCTACATCCAGGCCAGGGCTGACGGTTCTCCTCGGGTCCTGCTCCGATGGCCATCTGCCTCCCAGAACTGGTGGCATGTCCACAGAAAGCCACCAACCTTGTGACTAAGTCCCTCCTCTGTGGCCTTCACTCACCCAACTTACTCCGAAGGCCTCAGTGTCCTGATCTACGGGATGAGGTTAACAACACCCTCCTTAGGGTCATACAAGGATTCGACATGACCTAGAGAAAGGAGCCAGCTTAGGGATGGCACGTCATAGGCACCCCATAAATGGCACGTGGTCACATTCACCCCCAGGGCCCTCTCAGCATGGGCCTTCCTTATACGGACTTGTGCTATAAACAAGTTTCAGTCAAGCAGAGATGGCCTGGTGCCCTCTGTTCCCTTCAGTGAGGCTCAGTCTACTGTCTCGTGGGAACGTTTGCAGGAGGTTTTCCCTCGGTCTGAGTCTCCTCCCTCCGACCTCTCCCCCAGTCTCTGAGAGGATGGCCGGGTGTGGACAGGCCATCAAGGATGCTTCCAGGAGAGACAGGGAGTACTCAGTCCCGCCTCACGTGTCCTTGCAAGGTCTAGGGCTCTCCCACTCATCGCGCTGTCGATATAGATGCCGCCGTAACCCAGAGCTAATCTCTGCTTCTCTTCACCATAAATTGAGTTTGCTCCTCAAATTGCTCTGAATCCTGATAAAGAAAGGTTCCCTATGTACAAGAAAATCCCTTGAAAACTCAATACTAACCGAAACTGCGTCCTGCACTGCCCTGTTCTAGGTGTCTACTTTGCAAGTAATGGTGAGTTTTCCTGTTCTAGATTTTTGGAGAAAACACTCTACTGCCCCAAGATAACTCCTGGGCCTCATCAGATCAAGTCCAGAGTGCAGACTAGGGGTGTGGGGACCCAGGGGCCTCCGCCTGCCAAGCCTAGGGTGTCTGGAGCTGGCCAGGGGGCTGCCGTCCATGCCCGTGGCACACGGCCCCCCAGAGAGCAGCCTGAAGGTTCACCCCCAAAGGCGCTATGAAGGCTCCAGAAAAACACTTGTCCGGCCTGTGGGGGTCACCATCTATATCCTGGGTGCTGGCCTCACCCTGACTGTGACTATCAGCCCTGCCGCTTTCCAGCTGCATGGCCCTGAGTAAATCTTTAGCATTTGACATTTTAGTGTCCTATTCTGTAAAATCTGGAAAACCATCTCTCACGTCTGAAAGTCTAAAACTAAACAATTCATGTAAGTGTTTACCATTGCCTTGCGCATAGCAAGTGCTTCAGTATATGTTAGATAGTTAATTATGATTTCTCCATTCCCCACCTTGACCTTGATCTGTTTAAGGATGAGGAATAGACTTTTTATGCAAATTACTTCAGATTCTCAGGGTTCTCTGTCTTCCATGTCCCAGCCATCTACTGATCCTGAGCTCAGGTCAATGCCACACTGCAGAGCATGGAATCCTACTCCCTTGGTAGCAGCTAAAGGGCACGAATGACCCAGCCCAGAGCACAGGGAGGAACACTAGTAAGACAGACTTTGGCTGATGGGGCGTGGAGCCTGGATGGAGCCAGCGGTGCACTTCCCTGTTCTTTCTGTTGAACACCTGGCTGTGGCGTTTCTGTCCGTTGTGTCCTGAGAAGGAGAGTAGAGGGTTTGGTCTGGAGCTCCACAGGGGGACTCCCGGGCCCACAGGGGCCCTTTGTGAGGCAGTGGTCAGGCTGATACAGTCCACTTGGTACTCTCCTTTGCTCTTCCCTTGGTCCCTTTCCTGCTCTGGGGTTGTCTGGAAAGCATCACCCAGATTCTGATGCCTAGAGCCCAGTTTGGGTGGGGCTGTTTCTCTCTGCATCGCCAATCCCTGGACTCCTCATGCACAGCTACTGCTTGATACGTGTGTATTGGCTCAGAGAATGAAAGAGTGACTGACTAAATGCCTCGCTGAGAGATACATATATTCTCAGTGGGCAGCACTCTGAGTTTCAGAAGAGCTTCGGCTCCTCTGATGGAGCATGTTGAAGGAAAAACAGGAAGAAAAGAAGAGAGAGAGAAGAAGGAAGACAAAAAGAGAGAGAGAGACAGAGAGAAATCTGAATGCAAAACTGCCCCTCGGTTCCAATCTGCTCCAATTGTTTTATGTGCAGAGTTCCGCTTCGGCCCAGAACACTGTGAGTTTAGCAAAAGGGACAGCAAAACCCAAATTGCTTTGGACAAGAGGGAACACCAGGATGATCTCTGATACAGTGAGCGGTGGATTATTTTTAATCTGGACAAATGTCAAAAGCATTAACAGCTCAGTGCCAAGCCCCCAGCTCTGTGTGAACCTTTAATTAGCTGTGCTGCTTGGAGGCCTTTCCTGGAAGATTGGCTTCCCCAGAGAGTGCATGGTGCCCAGTGTTTGACGGCAATCTGGAGTCAAAGCCATGGGACCAGGGGCCGGTAAGCCAGGGTTCAAGACATTGCCTTCCTTTGTTTTGGGGTGACCCCCGGGTTTCCCTTCACTTTAATGCCTCTGTTTATCTGTGTGTGGAGTGAAGACACAATGTTCTAACCTTCCTTCAGTCTATGGCTGTTAAAGAGCCGTCCAAGTCACCTACAAGTTGGCCTGGAGAACATGCTCATCGTTTCTGGGAACTGATCCTACAGGATTTCTGCTTGTTGTCATCATAATGAAGGCTCGAGACACAAACCTCTGTGTTTGCAACCCTGCTGAACTGAGGGGAGAGCAAAGGGAACCCATGTGGGGGCCCCACAGTTGGCAGGACTTGGGGAGCACAGGAGAGACAGGTGTCCTCCAGGCTTGGAGATCAAACTCCATGTGCCCTGAGGAAAATGGAGCCATTCTGCCTAGCCTCTTAGGGACTTGCACTTGAATTGCATTCCATGCCAGTCATGGAGGCCAGCCTTGGAGTCAGCATTTCTGTGCTCTCTAAAGAATCAGGTTAATCCGTGTGTTCAAGGCATGGACCTTCTCAAGCACTTGTTTCTCTTCCAAACTGCTCTCCTTACCTCCCATCAGAAATATCCATTTTTGAATTTTCTCTAGGCCTTCTCTTTACCTGGAATGTCTCTCCTGAAGAGTCATGAGATGTATCCAGGATGGCCAATCCTCCAAGTGCAGACAGCATGACTTCTATTCAGAAATCTGTCCAGCAGGAAACATTGCCTCCTCTCTCAGCCAGCGTTCCCCACAGCCAGCTACCACGTCATCCTGGCCTCAGTGGGATTCATGGAGCTCGGGCTCTGCCCTTGGACACAGCTGGGCTGACATTGTATTATCTGTGCTTTGTTATCTAGCAACGTGCACTATCAACTTCACGTCCTCCACCTCATGTATTCAGTCCCAGGGGTGCCTGGGTCCCACCACCATGGCTGTGGCAGTGTAGCCAATAACCACTGTCTTCTTACCGGGCCTTGAAATGGGAAATGGGCTAAGACTGGCACACATCTTCAAGGAGCTCAGAGCCTGGTGACAGCTCTGCAGTGGTAAGCATGTGTAGGACAGACAGGATCACTCTATAGGAACATAGAAAATCACTTCCTTGAGATATTAGAATCTGCGGCTGCTCAAGAACACTCCATTAAGTCAAGGTATAGTGCCAGCAGATGGCATAGTGGTTATGTTGCTGGACTTCCACATAACTGACCACAGTTTGAGTCCTGGACCTGGTGACCTGAAACTCATGCTGGGCACTTGTGCGTCTGTGCCCAAGATCCCAGGAGAAAAATGGAGGAGAAGGAATTGTGGTGTGGCCATTCCCTCTCGGGGGGTGATTTCTTACTTTTCTTCTCATGTCTCTCTTTTTTTCTCCAGCAAATGCACATGCTCTAAGGCAAAAAGCTCTTAAAATCAGCCATTCATAGTATAATTATAAGAAGTCTAAAATAATTTTATATCATGGAAAACAGTCTGTGGTGAAGAAGAGGTGCATCCCAGAGACGAACACACACACACACACTACCTCATAAACACACACGTCTATGTTGAATACCATGCAGCTTTTAAGGAGCCCAGACCTTTGCATCTCTGCATTCCCTTTGCCAAACAATTTTGTACTCAAGGATCTGTGTTAAAGTTGAATAGACAGAGGCACAGAGATGGCAAGTTGTTGACCAATGTTGCACAGTCATGTAGTGAAGGGGCAGGAATTCATGTTTAAATCTCCCAACATGCAGCTTGGTCATAATTCTAAGGGTCCACAGTGCTCCCATAACCTTTGATTCATCACAGATTCAGTAAAAATAATATTTTATTATTCAAGGTGAAATACACTTAAAACTGTGTTATTATATGCATTGAGTTGTTTAGATAATTCTATAAACTCTTGAAGACAACACCAACGGGAAGAGGTGGGGTGCAGGCATAAGTGTGTTTCCATGCTATCGACCAGTTGGCTTTTGTGCAGAGTCAAAGCTGGTTAGTTCCCATCTCTTTGGAAACATGCTGGGCAATTGCATTTTCAGGGGGAGAGCTAGAAGGTGAGAAAGGGGACTCTTGGTCTTTGTCTAGAATTTCTTGGTACCCGTATCTGTCAATGTGACTTGCCCTTGTCTCAGCCAGAGAGAAGCCCAGGCCTGTCAGGGTACACGGCGTTCAACCTCCCATCTCCCAGTGCCCTCCAATGTGCACACCTCAGGCTGTTCTCCCCAGGGGATGAAGGGCGTCACTAGAACCCCTAAGCACAACGAGGCTCTGAGAGCTCCTGGAGCCCTCCTGGGTTTCCAGCTTGACTTCAATGCCTGCACCACCTATACTTCTTACAGGGCACACTTTCTACATTTTAAACCCAAGCCTAACTCCAGGTGAGGGAGCTGACTGTTCCCTGGGAGTTTCTGTCTTTGCAGAAGACTATTTTGAAAACGTCCAAGCCTGCACTCCTTGCACTCCCTGAAGCACGCCTTGTGCTGTGTACATTCTGGCTTGATGCCAGGGCGTGGCGATCCTGCCAGGCTGCCCTCCAAAGAGCTGCTCCAAAGGGGGAAACTGACCAAAGAAGGGGACTCGCCTCTCCCAGCCCAGCTGTCTGCTTACCATGGCTCAAAGCACGCACACCCTGAGGGAGAGAAACCCAAGCCACGCACTCTGACAGCCTGTCACCTGAATCCCTTGGAAAACACAATCAATGCTTCTCCGCTCTTATAGCGGAGCTGGCCAGGTGGAGTCTGAGCTCTGCCACCAACTCTTGGCATAGATGCCCTGTCCAATGAGACTGCCCCTCCGCTATGCAGCTGGAGTCCCAGAGGGAGCAATAATTAAAGAAAACTTTGTACATGTTCAAACTGAATACAACTGCTGTTGTTGCTCATGGTTCCTTTTCTTCTTTTTGGACCATCTGGAGCCACAACCTGTCCAGTGTGCAAGCCCAGATCCATGTCCTGTTTGCTCCTGTCACTTGTCTATCGATATACTTCACTGCTGGCATTCCACTGAGAAGGGATTTACTGGTTATTATTGTCCCCTCCCCTGAATGCCAGGGCCCTGCAAAGCTCTTCACGGTCCTGGCTCCCAATGTACCTCTTCGTCTCTCTGCTTTCCATATGCTTTGAAGATATCCCTGCCTCACCATGCAAATGCAAATCCGCATGTCATGTGTGTGTGACTGCCAGTGTCTCCTGTCGTTGTCCAGAGATGGGCCAGGAATCCATCAAACTGGACGTTGCCCACAGCTCTGGCTGCAGCACTACTTTGAAATATGATTTTTGAAATGACAAAGGAAAAACGAGTGGATGAAAATAAAGTAACAAAGTAATATTATCCCTAATCTTGAAGGATTAAAGCTTCAAGTCACGTAGCCACCGAATGCAAATTGAAATCACTGTCTTTGCAAAGGAAGGGACGAGAGCTCAGAGGTGATTCATGTTCTCAGAAGATGTGAAGCTCAATCCTTGGTTCCTTAGGATGTGATTTTATTTGGAAATAGACTTGTGTTACAGATGGAATTAGTTAAACCACTAAAGTAGGGCAGCCCCTAATCTGAAAGAATGTGTGTCCTTAAAGAAGAGGAGAATTTGAACGCAGGCAGGCACAGAAGAAAGATGGGGGAATGAGGGTGGGGGAGATGGCACGCGATGATAGAGCTAGTGATTGCAGTGACACAGGCAGGGTCTGAGGAATGGCCGGGGCTGCCAGAAGCTGAAAGAGAGGCAGGGGACTCCCCTGGAGACTCCAGAGAGAGCATGGCCCTCCCAACACCCTGTCTCTACTTCTGGCCTACAGCAGAAGATGCTTTTGGCACTTCAAGCCACCCCACCCAGGCAGCAGTGTGCTTCATTCAGGCAGTCTTAGGAAATTTAGTATCTTCTGCTTAAATCGTTGTAAAATGGATCTTCTTGGATGAAATTTTATTGTTCATCCAACAAATACTTACTCAACATACATTCTTCCAGAATCACTCTATATTTTTTTTAATCCTACGACAAATTGTTGTTTTCTTATTAGGTGCCAGTCATTATTGGCACTCAATAATAAGTCAAGCATCTGTATTTATTCTCAAGAATCACAATCTGGCAGTAGAGTTTATGTCTCTATATAAGCTCTTCTACCGTAAGAGGATGGGTATCTCCCTGAGGGGCACAGGCACGCCTGCTAGGGACGCTGTGCAGCATCAAGGTGTGGCACTGGAGCTGCTGCTGCTGTGTGACTTTGTGGAAGCTGGGAAAGCAGGTGCAAAACACCTGCAGGGGCAGGTGCCCAAGGCCACCTGGAGGAGTGAGGTGCAGTTTTGCAAAGGAGGAGATGTTGGAACCAATATGTGTGAAGTCATGCCATTTGTAAGGCAGGAAGACATGGTAGTGGTCGTGTTGGCCACTTCATTTCAGATAGAAGGAAACTCATGGGAAAAGGTAGAGAGGTGAGAGAAAGAGTAGAAAGAGGCCAGATCATGAAAGCTGTCAGATGCGACCTAACAGGTCTATATCGTCCTAGCTGATGGTGAGCCTTTACCAACACCATGGAAAATTTGGTGACTATTGTCACCAGACAGCTTTCTGAGTTACATCATCTCCTGACTTCCTTTTTAGATTTAGTATCTAAAAACATATATATTTCACTATATCCAACATATTTAGCTAAATAGTTTTATCATATGCCTACTTATGAGTGCTTGATTTCTGGGAAGTATTATAATTGGTCTTTAACTAGTCTACTGAGGTAACCCTACTGCAGGTAGAGACACTTGCCTGAAAATAATTTTTTTTTTGAGTCAGGGTGGGAGTAATCTTTAAAAGGTATTTTTAGGCTACCTTCAGCTCCTCAAAGAAACACCTCCACTTCCTTCCCCTCTCTCCCACATGCCCTTGATATCCAGTAATCTAGATGCATCGATTCAAGGTCTTCATCCTGTTGGTCAGCAGCATCATGTGAAAGTCATGTCAAAGAAGCAGGAAATCTTTCCAGAAGGGGACATGGAGTGACCCTTTATGTAACACAGGAGAGGATCATGGGCAAGAAGTCAGCCTCGCCTGCTCCTTTCCTTCTTCCTCTGTAAGCACGGTCGTTGTCATGGAAATCACACCCGTGTGGTAGTTCGTTTTGACTCACAGCTGTTGAAATCACCAACATAGCATTGGAGAGTGGATTTTTTAAGTGTGTGTGTGTGTGTGTGTGTGTGTGTGGTGTGTTTTTAAAAAAAGGATCTCTCCTGTTATAGGCATTCTGCTGGAGGCAGAAGCAGCTGCTCCAACAAGAAGAGGTGCCTGCTGCTTCAGCAGTCCTTGGTAAGGAGGAGGAAGCCGAGGAAAGAAAGAAATGTGAGAACAAACTCAATTATCGGCCAGTGCCTGGTGCTGAGGACGATGGTAAATGCTTAAAATGTTTCAAATTAAACCCCCAGTATGAAATACAGTCATTTCTTTTTTTCCATTTCATAGATGAGGAAACTGAGGTTCAGTGGCCAAATCTGGAATGTCGATTAGAAATTGGCTGAACTGCAACAGAAGTGTCATCCTATTTGCCAGTGAACATTTCCATGTTCCAGGCTGCGTCAAACTTTCTTTGCAAAACTATGGACTTCGGCAAAGTTCCCTGTGAAGAATTTGGCCTTACTTAAAGATAGGTCTGGTCTTTGTCCTTGACTTATCGAAGGTAATGTAACCTGTGTCATATACATCCAAGAAGATGTGAGATGGGTTTACTGGTCTGAGGGTGGGTCAGCTGCCCCTGAGTGTCTTAGGGTGTGAGCTAGTCACACAGACAGCCAGCCACATGATGGGGCAGGACTTTTGATTATGCAGTTTCTGTTACCTGGAGGCCGAAATCCACCTTGTGACCATAAATTAATCAATACTCCCTAATAAAGTCCCAATAAAAGTGAATAGTGTGACTTCCCTGGTTGATAATACTCTAAACATGAGTTGACTCAAAGAGAAGAGAACAACACAATCTTTGTGTTTGAAAGCGTCTTAGGTTCTGCCCTGTGCATTGCTTCCTTTGTCTGACTTTATTCTGGATAGTTTCCCTGTAATAAGCTATCACCATGGGACTAACAACTCTTTGAGTCCTTCTGGTGAATGACCTTCTAGTGAAGGTGGTCTTGAGAACCACTTCAACCTTGAAATTGGTGTCAGAAGTGAGGGAGATATAGGAGACTATGCCCTCTACTTTCTATTCCCTTAAGTTTTTTTATTCCCCCTTAGTTTTTGTTTAGAATATATGTACTTACCAGAGAGACAGAGAAAGTGAGAAATCACCCTGCCATGCCACAATCCCTTCTCCTCCATGCCCCTCTTGGGACTGGTACACACACTCTGAGTGATTTTCAATCTACCCCGTCTGAGACTCGAACTGCAAAGTTGGCCATGAGGGATCCAGCTGCTTATTGACTCATAGTTTTTAGAAAACTTTTATACAGATATTCTAGATTATTTCTCAATCAATAAGTCAAATGTAATAAGGAACTTCCACAAGTCAGGACCTTTATACTATGCACAGGTAATGATATCTGGCATCTAATGTATCATTTTTGGGGCCAGGTGGGGTGTTGCAGTGATGCAATTGTACTCACATGGGAGGAGTCCTGAGTTCCCAGATGCATGTGCCTGTGATCCAGGCTGGGCTGGGCTGGGAGAAGAATCAATATGAGGACCCTGTAGATAGAGATGCCTGCCTCACTGTCTCTGCATATGTGTGTGTGTGTGTGCGTGTGTGTGTCTCATGGAAGAGATAAATGTGTGTGTGTGTGTGTGTAAATATTAGGACTCTGCTTTGTGGATTACTCTTATTATCCCCTAGATCCCCTAGTGCAACAGCCAACAGAGACCAGGTACTCAGTATTTCTATGAATATATCCACTGAGAAGTGTCCCTATTCTCAGAAGATCAAATGCACTCTGTAGACACTTTCATAGTGATACATTGATGGCATCTAGGTTCCAAAGAGAATGGTGACTGTCTTAGTCACCTTGATGGCCATAGTAAAGAGCCAACACTGGGTGCTTTAACATTTAGTTTCTCACAGTTCTGAAGACTGAAAGTTCAAAATCAGGGAGATCCCTGGGGTGGTCATGTTCTGGTGACAGCCCTCTTCCTGGGTGGTAGACAAGCCCTGTCTTGCTATATGTGCATGGCCCTTCCTTGGTGCACTTGCATGGAGCATAGAAAGAAAAACAGGGACAGAGAGAGAATGTATTCTGATATCTCCTCTTATAAGGTCACTAATCACATTATGAGGGGCCTGCCCTCAGGAACTCATTTAAACCTAATGATCTCACTAAACTATCAATTCCAAACACCATCACATTGAAAGTTAGAACTTTAACATATGAATTGATGGGAACACATTGAGTTTGCAACAGCAACTTAATCTGAGATGACCCAAACTGTTTTGAAAGAATTAAGATTTGTGAAGATGAGAGAGAAGGGGAGTGGTGTCTGATGGAATTGCCTGTAGGGTGAGCCCAGGGGTGGGAGCTCATATTCCCTCTCCTCTTTAATCTAAGTGTGTCATAAGTGCACTAGGGAACACCTGAGACTCAGGAGAGCTCATGTCTTCACCAGCAGAGGACAGAGCTCAGCAAATCTCACAGGTACTTATTGGGTTTTCTCTTGATTAAGAACAGGCATTAGGAACACGTTAAAAGAAACTCCCTTCCGCCTGGTATGTGTGTGTGTTCCTGTCACTCCCACCTGGTGGAGGTGGTTGCCTGGAAACTGTGACGCATTCTACAGGCTCCGTCAAGGATGACAGAATCCTCACTCATGGAGTTCTTGAAGTCCAGAAAGTGCTTAGCCACAATCAGTGCAGAAGCTTTCAGGGTGCTTAATGTCAGCTCTTCACAGAAAGGGAGCTGGAAGTTGGAGAGACCAGAGAGTCTGCCCATCCCAACGGGGCAGTGGAGCAGGATGGGTTGAGAATCACTCTGCAAGGCCCAAGGGGCATTACCTGCATCCCACTACAGCACCTTCAGCATCTTCCCCTACTACCAATGCAAAATCAGGAACATGACAGACTGCTGTGGTCTGTTTCTGGGGAACACACCTGGAAGAGTATGTATTCTTGGAAAACAACTCTTCTGGTATGTTCTCATAGGATGGCCAGTCATACTCTGATGTAATCCTATGTCTGGTGGAAGAGCATAGGGCAGTCAAAGATAGGCCATAACTATCTTAAACAAGATACTAAATGCAGTGAGAGAAAGCATGAAAAAGTGAACTGGAAGGTAGTAAGTACACCTGCAAACTTGAACCTCATTAGCCATGGCTCTGACAGCATCACAGTGGAGAGGATGAGGACAGTGCTCAGACATCTGGCTTGGGTAATGCATGCATAGGGTAACCATTCTTAGAAAAGATAGAAGGAGATTCTACTGGAGGCAGCAGGTTTAGGGGAAATGGTGTTCTCAGTTTCCAGCAGAAGTAGAGTGAGTTAACTGTCAGAAACATGAATGATGAGACCCACAGGATGGTGGGTGGGGCCCACTGGATTGAGTATATGGATGACAATGGGAAGAAGTGGGGACTATGGCTGCTTTGTAGAAGAGTGAAGAGTAAACTGAGGTGAAGAATGAAAGGTGCATTTTTTGGCTCTAACCAGAAGCAAGTTACTTGCTTAGTTACCATGTCACATTCTCCCCACCTATAAAATAACAATGATGATAATTTGAATGAATATCAATGAACCTATTTCATAAGTTCTAATGAACTCACGGAGAAAATGGCTCCCTGAATATCACCAGATGCAACTGTGAACGCTACCTTCTTTGATGCATATTCATCCTTCACTAAAAATTTGTCAAAATACCAGCTCATATCCATGAAATTGACTACTATCCAAGAAAAGTTAGAAACAAAGGCTGACAAGGACTGGAAAAGTTAGACTCTTGTGTATTGTTGTTGGGAATGCAAAATGCTGAAGCCTCTGTGGAAAACAGGTGGCAGTTCCTCAGAAAAGTAAAGGTAAGTTGTTTGTCGTCATGTAACCCAGCAATTCCACTTCTAGGTGTGCACAAGAAAGAACTAAAATTGGGGTTTTGAAGAAGTATTTGTGCACCCTCTGTTCATAGCAGCATTATTCAGAAGAGTCATAAAATAAAAGCAGCTTGAGTGTCTATTAAATGACAAATGAATAAACAAAATACGGTATTTGCATACAATGAACGTTTGGCCTTGGAAAGGAAAGACGTGTTGACCAGCCATGGTGGTGCAGTGGGAACGCCGTCCCCGGGATGCTGACGCCACACAGGAAGGTCCCTGGTTCCTATCGCAAGGTCTTCCTGTGCATGAAGGAAGCCTGCGTGTGTGCCTGTGATCCAGACTGGCCGAGGCTGGGGATGATTTCTGTGTGAAAACCCCTGCGGGAATGCCCCTTTCTCTCAGAAGAAGCAACTAAATAAACTTTAAAAAAGAAAGAAAGAAGAAGAAGGAAAAAGGGAAAAAAAAAGAAAGAAAGAAAGTCCCAACACATGCCACTGCATGAATGAAACTTGAGGGTATTATGTGGAGTGAAAGAAGCCAGTCATAAAAAGACAAATTGTATACTTCTGTGTACATGAAGTACATAGAGTACTTGAGTCTATAGAGACAGAAATGTAATGATGGTTTCCAGGGGCTAGGGGAGTGTGGGATGGTCAATTGTTTAATAGGTATAGAGTTTCAGTTTGGGAAGATGAAGAAATTTTGGAGGCCAGTTGGACAGAAATGTGGATATAATTACTGCTAGTCAACTACACCCCTGAAAGTGGATAAGATGGTAAATTTCACATTGCATGTATTTTACCATAATGACTAGAGCGTCCTGCTCTCTGGCCTCATGGAGTTCACTAAGAAGTTGGACTTAGTGAACACTGACGTGGTGGGTTGTGACCACATCTCTGCAGAAGCAGGAAGCTCAAAGAAAGGATGCAGTGGAGGCAGGGCTGCCGAAGAGAAGGACTTCACCACATCCTGAAGACCAAGTAAGACATAGTCAAATAAAGGAGATAAAAATATTTTAGGACGTCAAAACCATATGTGCAAATGCATGGTGCTATTCAGAAACTGCACATATTTCTGCTGGGCTGGGTGGGAGTCGAGAGATGTGAAACGTGGGGTCTGTCTTGATTTATCCAGCATCTGTTGTGCCCAACCTCAGGGGGAAAAGTCTTGTGGCCATAACATGACCATTTAGAGAAGACAAAGTGGAAGTGTGGTTGCTCCTCAAGTTCCCTCCCTAGGGAAAATCCCTATCATAAATTTTGACCCTAAAGGTGCAGGAGTTAACTGTGTTTCCACTCCATAAAAGATTTGTGTATGTTAGTTTCAAGCAAATTAGACCTAATGCTTTCCAACCTATCTGTTATTACCAATCTTCCATTTCCTGGTCGAATCAGCACTTGTTAAAATAGCCAAGCTGCATGCCTACTCCGTTTCAGGACTTCAGTGAGAATGGGGGAGGGAGAAACTACGAGCATTTGGGGTTTCTTGAAACTGCTTCAACTTTAGGTTTGAGGTTGTAAATAATCTTTGCAACTTCTGGGTCCATCTCTATGCATTTACTTTAAATATACATGTTTTTTAAGGAAAATGCAGCACTTCAGACCGAAAGTAAAGCTAAAGCTATACAATAAGTAGCGATTTTTAGAAAATGGATTATAGGCAGTCATTGCCAACAAGGCAAAGAAAAGAGGAAGAAAACTACTTGAGAGAGTTTATACTTACCCCACTGCCATTTTCTTCAGGTCAGGAAGAGAACTCTTTTTCTTGGTTTTCTTTTATTTTTTAAGGTTTTTGCCATAGGCAAGTGTACTCACCAGAGAGAGACAGAGAAACAAAGAGAAGGAAAGTAGAAGTCACCCTGCTGGGGGTTGGGGGGTGGTCAGGTTGCAATCCCTTCTCTTCCTTTCTCCTTTTGAGATTTTGGGCATGCATGCAGACGTGCATTCAATGTGATTTTCTAGCCAAAGGGTCTGGGACTCAAACCATGGTCAGCCATGTGGGAGTCAAGTGCCCCAGCCACTACATCACCTGCTGGCCCAATTTCTTGATTTTCTAATCAACATGATAACATCAGGAATTGAGGGTCTGACCTACTCCATCTAAAATGCTTGGTTAGACGTAGTTGGTAGGAAGGGTCAGAGAAAGAAAGAGACTGAAAAATTAAAATCATTAGACTCAAGTGAGGAGGAAAGAGATATACAGTAACTACCTTAAAATATCATGATAAATACTATTTTATTTGGGGTCTAAAATGTGTAGAAAGAAAGATGAAATCTAGGAGTTGAGTGGTTTGTGTAGGGAAGAACTGTAAAAGGGGAGGGAATCTTAATGGAGAGCTGGGACAGGAGAATTTTCTCATGTCGCCATCCTAAATATTCCTCAGGCATATGGCAGGTGTTAGCCCACACTTTTTTTTTTTTGTATTTTTGTTTTGTTTTTGTAATTCATTATATATGTGTGTGTGTGTGTGTGTGTGTGTATATATATATATATATATATATATATATATATATATATAATTTAATTTTGCCAGAGTGCTGCTCTGCCTCCCAGAGAAAAATGAGAGAGAGAAATTAACAGAAAACAAGAAAGCATCCCCATGGAACATGATCATACCACAATCCCTTCTTCTCCATCTTTCCTTCTTTGGTGATTTTGGGCATGTATACACACATATGTACCCAGCATGTCTTTCAAACCACTGGGTTTGAGACTCGAACTGCTGAGTCAGCCATGTTGGATCCAGTCACCTCAATCATCAGGCCATGGACTGGCCTGCTGGTCCACACTTTTAAGACGGCTGAAAGGGTGGTGGATCACTAGGTGGTGGACAGGTAGATAAAAATACATGATTAACTGATTCTATTAGTGAGGTGTTTGCAGCTTGTGAGACTATATTTGTAAATTATCTCACAATTTCAGGCCCCATTTATGTATTGGCTGACCAAGTTTGAAAGAGAGGAACGGTAACATCGAGCTCTTGCCACAGACCATTGCTCTTAGGCCCTTTATTATTTAAAAAAAAAAAAAAAATTGCTATAGGGCAGGTGTGCCAGAGAGACAGAGACAGAAAGTGAGAGATCACCCTGCCAGGGGGATGGCCATGCTGAAACACACACACACACACACACACACACACACACACACATGTATACACACACATATATAAAATAGTATTTATATCCTATATCCTATTGGGTCTGTCTCTGGAAAATTCTGACTAATGCATACACTCTGTGCTAAATATTGTTCTCTCCATTTTACAGATGAGAAAACTGAGTTTCAGGGAGACTCAATAAATCCCTCAACAGTATTGGACTCTTAAGCGGAGAGCTGTTTTGGATCCAAGCCTGCCTGAGTGCACTGGCCCAACAGCCCACCGGGCTGACGTTCCCATGGGGAAAGAGTGTGCATGGGGCAGTGCGATTCCTAGGCCAGCTGGCAGTTCTTAGCTTTGGAGAGCTTAGAGGCCATAGGAATCTGATGCTTTTTCCCACTTGTCCCAGAAGTTGGTAACTTCCCAAAGCCAAGTTTATGGTTTAAAAGTTGTTATTCTGGTGATGATTGGGGTGGGAGGGAGATGGGAGTGCTGACGGCAACATGTCATTTGCTGTAATTTTATGTTGGCCAATTAAGAAACCAATGGAGCATAGAATAAGTGATGGTCACTCCCGTTCTCCCCACCCCATAGTCTTGGGAGGAGCTAAGGAGAGCCTGGGGCCTGGCACAGGGCTTTGCGTCTGGAAGACCAGCAGCCCTCAGTGAGTAAAAGTTGATACAGGCATGAGAATACTCAGGCCCTACCCGGGACAAGACGTATCCCAGTGACTCCTGAGGACAACACCCACTTTGAGTTGTCTACAGTAGAGGATACAACACTCCATGTGACACCTCTGCAGGGTGGATGCTGGCCCTGACACCAATTCCAGAAGTCAATGCCCTGGCCCTGACTTGAGTTGATCAGTGTGGCTGATTGTTAAATGGGTGTCCAGCAGCTTCTGATCGCTTATTATAGATTACACCACTGGAGTTTGATTAATACCCAGTACTGGGCCGGGTCGGTGGCCATGCACCTGAGTATGCATCAGGATCACTGGAGGTCTCTTCACGTATGTTTCTGGGCCCTGCCTCAGTGTTTCACATTAAGTAGAGCTGGAGGGCCCCCGAGTGAGCTTTTTTTTTTTTTAAACAATCATTTTTTTAAAGACAATTAGATACTATTTTATTATTTTATTTAACTTTATTCTTTATTATCATTATTATTTTCGAGTTTGATCAGAGAGAGACAGAGAGAGAGAGACAGAGGAAGTGAGAAAGCAAGCCACCAGGTCCAAGACTTGAACCATGGCCAGCCATGTGGGAGTCCAGCGCCTTTAACCACTATGTCACTTGAGGCCCCTCGAGTGTGCATTTTTTATCAGTACCCAGATAAGGCCAATGCTACTGTTCGTGGGAGCACACTTTGAGAAGCACCAGGCTGCATTCCAGACACCCAAGCATTCAGGAACCTCTGCAGACTGTGTATTGGTTGATATTTCCCTGGGAAGAACCAGTGCCCAACTGTCATAACAGCGGCACCTGGGGAGCTGACTGATCATCTTGGCGGTTTCTTGTCACCTCTACTTCCCAAGCACTGGAAAAGCTGGCTGCAGCAGTCAGCATTGGGAAGACAATGGCCCCTGAACAATCCAAATGCCTTTTGACATTTACTCATAGGAGAGGGAATTGAGTAGCCATGACTTTACCATGGACTAGCAGGAGTCCATGAAAGGAAACATGGATGTAGTCGATTCTTACTGAAATGTCTACATACACTTTATATATGTGCATTATACATAGGCAATATGTACATATTGTATATACACACATATAAAAAGAGTTCATGCATGCATGTGTGTGTGTGTGTATAAGGGTATTTCAAAAGTTATTGGGAAAGTAGAAATAAAGTTTGAGTTTATTTTGGTACAAAAGAATTTTGAAATCCATGCATAGTTTTTTCAGCATATGTATTTTCCATGCACTTTTCAAAGAGTCCATATTTACAAATATACATATGCACACATGAGATGTCTTCAAAAAGTTCAAAAATATATATGTTATCTGCCTCTGTATCCCTCTTCCAAATGTCCTTCTTTAGATCTCACTTCTCCACACACACCACATTGTAAGCTAAATAATGTGATTGAAATGTATATTAAAAAATTAAAATAAAAAATTTAATAAAAAATTTTAAAAGTTTAATAATGTCCACCTGTAGATAACCATAACTGCCAGTCCAAATAAAAATTTCTTGAGTACCAAAAAAACTTAGAAATCAAACAAAAGGATAATATATATATATATATATATATATATATATATATATATATATAAATAAAATCAGAGAGGGAAAGAGAGAGAGAATGTCCTGTAGCAGCTGGTGATAAAACAAGAAAGATCCAAACCAAGGCAGCCTCAGGGTTTAGGACCAGAGAAGCAGCAAGCTGGCAGTGGGGCAGGTGGCAGAACAGGTGTGACGATGCCAGAGTTAAAGTAAGACTCAGCGAGGCACCCCAGGTGGCACGGAGATGGGGATTTAAGGATAAACTCAGGACAATATGGTTGAGTTCTGGCAGAGACCTCGGCTGGCTGATGCAATATTTACAGGCCAAGGCTATCATCTTCGTGTTTCACTGGTGAAAAATCTCCTGAGGAAAGCAGCCTAATACACGTCCCCACTCATTTTAGGTGCTTGGAACTGATAATTTTTAAGGACTTATGAGCTCTTTTCCTACAGTCCATGGTTCCTGTTTGTTACAGTTATTAGAAAGCTCAGTAGTTGCTTTCAAGGATTTCTCATGCATTCATTCAAGAAACATTTACTGGGGCTGGCAAGTGGCATGGTGGTTAAGGCACTGGACTCCCACGTGACTCACTGCAGTTCAAGTCCCGGACCTGGTACTTGTCTTTTCTCTCTCCTACTCTCCCTCTCTGGTCAAATTAACACTACTAATAATAATAAATAAGATTAAAGAAATCATTATTTTATTTAAAAAAATGTACTCAGCATATGCTATGTTGACATCATCACATATCCAGTGGATTGGAAAGGAAATCTATGTTCTCCTCCGCCATGAGGTCTATTGTCTAATAAGTGGAATAAACACCAACCTCGTAATCCTACTAAGGGCAGACAGGACAGCCCTGCTACGAAGCTTGACTAAAAGTGAGACCACAGGCATATAAAGTAGAGAAATCTAACCCAACTGGGAAGTTGGGGAAGCGTCCATAGAATGTGACCCCTGCACTGAGATTTTAACAGTGAAAGAATCTGCTAAACAAAAGAAGTCATTTGCTTTCACACCTTTCTCTCTATGTGAGCTGCACTGAAATAACACACAGCTTTTAAGTCTTGGCTTTGAGTTTCCTAACAGTCTTTCTATTACAGGTATCAGTTTGCAGAGGGGATGCCTAATCCATTTTGTATTTTTGCACAGTGACTTTCTAGTGTCTCGCACAAGCTAAGCCTTGCAAAGAACATGCATTAAATGAAAATGTTAAATGTGAAAAGCACTTAGCCATATATTTTCACATTTTATACAGTAATCCGCTCATGAGGCAATCTGAACAGGAATGATTTACTGTTAGTTTTAGAAGAGAAAAAGAAGATGCATAAACAAGGAATGTAAATGATATGCCCAAGTCCTACTGCTGCAGCCGGGTGTCAGTGTCCCTGAATGAAACAACTGGCACATGCAAATTGGACATCGAGGAGGTTTGCAAGGGTATTGTTTATAAGGATAAGGGCAGTGTTTAGGGCAAACAACAGGATGAAGTAGGTGAAAAGCTATCGTGCCCTGCAGTGGACGTCAAAACCTAGAGGTGCTATGTGGAAAGGGTCCATTGACAAAGACTGTTCTCCTGAAGGAAGGAAGTTAGCAGCTGCAGTCCCCAGCAGGCGGCAGGCGGCAGGTGGCAGGCGGGAGCTGCTCCCTTGCAGAGGCAGAAGAGTAGGGTCCCCACACATGGACCTCTGGCGGGAACAGTGCAGGGGTCAAAGGGCAGATCCAGAAGGGCGAATAGAAGACATCTCAGACATCGATCTCAACCCCTAGTTTCTGTGCATTCTCTGCTCAACCTCCCTGTTCGACAGCCTCATAAATCATCCTGTTAAAAATGTCTATTATGTGGCGCTTAGATGGCTTATTGATAAAGACAGGACAGTTTAATTAAATTTCAGATGGAATTGCTTTAGGAAAAGGCTCATGTTAGAATACTCACTTTCAAGCAAACTTTCTGCTTTATGGGGTGCTAGCTCCTTAAAAAAATAAATAAATAACAAGGAGAAGAAAAAGAAGTCAACAAACCGTAACACTGCAAACGTTGTTTCAAGCTAGCTTATTACAAACTGCCTCACTGAGCAGATTGTACATTTATACTCTACGCTAGGACTTAACATCCACTGGGATAATGATAGAAAAATGAAATGAATTTCAACAAATAATCAAGGATGCAGCTTCCAAAGACTGGTGGAATTCTTGGTACTATAATCTTTTTTTTTTTCTAAGTCATGTATATTTTATGAGTCTGAAACAACTGATTCCAATAAGTCTTTGGGCTATGGAAGCAGAAAAAGAACACGATGTAATGTAGCATAGCATAATATATGAAGCAATCGCTCACACAGAGCTTGCAGTGCATACGTCAATAAACTTCGACTGCAAAGAAGCCAGTGGAGTAAAGGAGATACTCAAGCCGAAGATGTGTATTCAATGCATTGTAAAAACTCATTTTTCTTTGGCTTGCCAAATGTGCCCGAGAGTTATTGCCAATTTATGGTGAAAAAACAACCACCAGTATAATATAAGCAAAAAAATCGGGTGATTTCTCATCTCATTCTTTTGAACCTCTCTCAGATGCTATGGCATAGCAACCAACAATCACAGTCCTTGCAGTGGGATCTGGCCTTGGCCCAGTGGAGGTCAGGAAAGCTCTGGGACTCTGTCCTGAGTGTCAGGGTCTCAACCTCCATTGCTGGGTCCCAAGATCTCCTGGGGTGAACTGGGAGAACTAAAACGTAAACCTGGTAGTTCCTTCCAGAGATGGTGTTTGTGATTCTCAGGTATGTTGGCAAATCTGTGTCATGTTCTTTAGTGTCTCCTCTGGGCCAGGGGCCTTATCATTCTTGGTGGAGGACACTCAGTCCTATGGGCTTGACTGAAAACCCATTCGTATTTGCCTCTGAACTTCTCAGACAATGAAAGTGTTTCGAATAGATCAGTGACCTATGCAGCTTCAAGTGATAGCTCTGGGAAAAAATGACCCCAAACAGTTATTATCATTTGTTCTTCCCTTGTTTCCGTGGGTCAGGAAGCTGGACCATCTGCCCAGGGTCTCAAAAGACTGTGCTTGAAATGTTGGCCAAGGGGCTAGAGAGTAGCACAGCAGGAAAAAGGGACACTCTGTGAGACTGACCCACCTGGAAAGGTTCCCAGTTCAAGTCTGGAGTCTTCCTCGAATATACCAGGCGAGTGTGTGCCCATGGTCCAGGGGTGGCAAAAGGCTGGAGTTAGTTTGCAACGTCGAGACCCTATTGCGAGTGTTCTCTCGCTGTTTCTCTCTTTCACTCTCAGAAATGAACAAATGTCAGTCAATGGCCAGCTGGTGGTTTAGTGGTAAGGCAAGGACCTCTGGATGCAGGACCCATGTAGGAAGGACCTGGGCTAATGTCGCGAGGCTTCCCTATGCACATGAGGCAAGCATGCACACCTAAGCTGCAGGACAGCTGTGCCTGAGGGTGGATCACAGTATGCAGACCCCGTGGGTGTGCCAGCTTCCCCCTCTTCTCTCTCTGTTTCTCCCTCCCCTTCTGTCTCTCTCATGGAAAAAAAAGTAAATTAACTTAAAAAAAATATCAACCAAGATGTTTCCTCTTTAGAGGATTATTGGGAAAGATCTCGCAACTTCTTGTTGGAGTGATCCATCCCCAGGCAGCTGAACAGTTTCTGACTGTTTGCCTCTTCAAGCCCAGCAGAAGTATGTCTCTCTCCTTAGTGAGGGGTCATTCTCTCTTTCAAGGGCTGTCACCTGAGTGGGTCATCCCATCCAGGATAGTCTCTTATTGGATTAAGGACCCAACAGATTTGGGATCTTAACTACATTTGCAAAATCTCTCCATGTTTACCTTATAACAGAACCTGATGTGACAGGCATGTCTTTAATTGAAGCTCCCTCCATATTCAAGGTCAGGAGAGTAGGCAGAGTGTGGACCCAGAGGATGAGAACTCTTAGAATCCCATACACTAAATCCCTACCCCCAGTTTTCTTTATTCTGTTCTTTTTTCAAGATCAGGAGTTGTGACTCGATTTCTTTGGAAAAGTGTCTCTAATCAATGCTCCCATCTTCTGAACTCTTCTGGAAAAGGAAGACCAGATCCTGTTATTCACTACACAGTGCAATCTGCTGGTGGTTTATTGTTTCTCTGACTAGTCTCTCTAAAATCAGCTGCAAATTACTTAAAAACAGAGACCAGAACTTTTAAATGTTTGTGTTTATCATGTTAACTTATGTATGGTAGATACTCAGAAATTAATGATTTATTGGTAGCATTATGGAAGTATTGAATATTTATAGAGTTATGCAATGTTTATCACTTTCATATGCTTTACTTAATAATTCTGTGAGGTGAATTACACAGAAAAAATAATGTATTACTTTCTATGTAGTACTGAAAGATGGTTTAGCAGCAAAAAAGATATAATTTAATTGAGTTATGCTATAAAACATGTAACAGGAACCAAATATGCAAAAAATTTTACGTGCCTAAAACATACCTGCTTTGGCTTACACTTTTTATTATTCTCAGAATATTTCTAGAGTGGCAAAAATTTCACTTTTTGTTTACTTAAAATAACCCTCTGATTTATCAATGTTGCACAAAACATCAGCATGCTGTAGTTAAGAAAACGGCTTTGGGGGAGGGATCCTCAAATGGACCCAGTGAGCAATCAGCTTAGACTAGACTGTGCTCATTTGTAAATGGGTTTCCTCGGATTTATCACCCCCAGACATATTTTAAAGTGAAAATATTCAAATAGTATAGAGTTGCTTAATGTGGCAGAACTAATGTCATGCGAGTAAATAAATGTAAAGTACAGATTTCATAAAAGGAAATAAATGGAATCTGTCGCTGTAGATGATTCACTTAAAAAGATCACACGCCGCACGTTGGTACAACTGTGGACCTTCTCTGCACTGAGTTCACAGTTTACCGCTAGTTTTCGGAGGTGCAGAGAGGCTGTGGGAGGTTAAAGAGGAAGGTGGCAGGTTCCTGCCCTGGAAGGCCTTCTCACACGGGGGCCTTGGCAATGAGCTACAGTCATACGTGAAGAGGGTGAGGTCAGAGATGCAGTTGCATTTGGAACCCAGAAGAAAGGAAGCTACTCTTAAGAAGGAAGATGAGGACATCTTACTTGAAAGTTGAAATAAAAAAGTTATAGAAAAACATTCTAAGCCGAGGGAAGAGCACTTACACATGAACAGAGGTGTGAAAGTGCTCAAGATATATTGAGAAATTCAAGTAATTTGGTAAGGCAAGAAGAAAGGAGGGGCAAGAAGGTGAGAAATGCAGAAGGCACGTACATGACCACACGTGGCCGGCTGAGCCTTGTGACTCTATCTAGACTTACAGTGCTACATGCACATGCAATATGGGTGCACAGCATGCTAATTTCCCTAGACACACCTACGACAGAATAGGGTCACTGAAAGATGTAAATTATGCATTTAATTTTCAAAGTGTATTCTGAAGGTCATAGGAATGCATGGCAGAGTCAGAGCTATTACCACGAACATGACTACAGTCACACGAGTCGGAAGGTATTGGTCTTGGCCCAGGCCTGGAGCGCAGGTACTGAGGCATCACTGTGCAAAACAGAAGCCACGTGGGAGGCACCAGGTTCAGCTCCTGTGTCAGCCTGAACACAAAGATGTGCTGCAAACACCTGTGATCCTGGCTGGCCTGGAGTTTGGGGGATGGGTCACAACATGGCAAGGCTCTGTTCAGAGTACCTGTATCTCTCATTCAAAAGAAATAAACTTTAAAATAAGAAGATATTAGCCATAACTGAAGCAATGACATTGACAAAGTCAGATTCAACTTAGTTTTTATAAAATTAGAGTCTGTGGAATTTGGTGGTTAATTCAATATTTGTGACGTTACATTAAGAGAAATTAAAGGAGGGGGGAGATGAGGCCAATTTCTGACTTGAGTAACTTGGCAACTGTTGAGACTTTTATTGTGATCAGAAAACACAGGAAGAAACTGACGTCATAGGCTCGTGACATTGCAAGCCTTTTAGGAAATACGCGTGTCTATGGAGCAGGCATTAGATACAGAGCCTGAGGAGGGTTTTAGGTAAAGCCGAAGTTTGGCAGCACCAGCGTGTACGTGGACAGTTGAATAGATCTGGGTTAAGTTGCCCAGGAACATGTACACAGTGAGAAAAGAAGAGGGCGGATTCCAGTAAGAACACATACTGTGAGAGTTTGCATGGGAAGAGAACCTGAGAAAGAGACACAGAAGGGGTGCTGTGGCCAGAGCCCAGGGGTGCTGCTGGGCATGTTTCTTCAGCCTGGCATCCTCAACCAGCTTCTGAGACACTTCGGTTTTGTATCAGGTGCCAATTATGTGGTGTTTCTGCTCTGCTGAAAGGTTTCGGTGGCTCCTCGTTGTCTTCAGAACGAGAGAGTCTTCTCTGTCAGGTTACAAAGGGCTGTGGTGGCACACAGGTCCGTGTCCAGGTCTGTGTTCCCTCATCCCAGGCACATCAGTGTGTTCTTTCTCTCTGTGCCAGCACCACTTTCCCCTCTTCACCCCGTATCAACCACATCGCCCCATCAACTCTTACTCATTTCTCTTGTCTCAGGCCCAGACAACCTTTCCTTTTTAAAACCCTTACAGCAATATTCAAGAGAGGGACTGGCAGATGGCAAGGTGGCTAAGGGCGCTGGACTCCCACATGGCCGACCATGGTTCAAGTCCTAGACCTGGTGGCTTGCTTTCTCTCTTTCTTTCTCCCTTTCTCTCTCCCTCTCCCTGCCCCAGTCAAATTAAAAACAAACAAAAAAAAATAATAAAGTAACTCTAAATATTATATATATATATACATATATGTATATATGTGTGTGTGTGTGTGTATATATATATATATATATATATATATATATATATATATTCAAGAGAAAGTTGGGGGTGGTGCATAAAGGTAACAGAATGCTTTGTAATGCTGAGGCCATGCAGGCAGTCTGGGAACTCATTTCCAGGTCTCCCTGTACACACCTGTGCCTATGAGCCAGGCTGGCTGAAGCCATGGATAAGATGAAGCATGACGGCCCTGCTGGAGATATTGGTCTCATCTCTGTCTCTCTGTCTCCCTCTTTCATAGAAGAAATACATACATAAACCTTTTTTAAAAAATATTTATTTAATTTTATTTGTTATCACTTTTAATTTTAACCAGAGAGAGAGACAGAGAAGAGAGAGAAAGAGAAAGTGAGAAAGCAAGACACCAGGTCCACGGCTCAAACCATGGTCAGCCATGTGGGAGTCCAGATCCTCAAACACCATGCCCTCTGCCTGCCCCAATAATCTTTTCTTTCTTTAAAGAATTATTTGTTTATTTAATCCCATTTGTTGTTATTATTTTTTAATTTGACCAGAGAGAGGCAGAGAGAGAGAGGGGAAGAGAGAAAGCAAGCTGCCAGGTCCAGGACTAGAATTGTGGTCGACCATGTGGAAATCTAGCACCTTTAACCACCATGCTACCTGTCTGCTCCCAATCCCAGTAACCTTTAAAATTAAAAACAAAGGCATATTTAAGAATGGCTTTGTTCCCCTCCTCAGTGGCCTTGTTAATTTCACCAGGAGATAACCTGTTCCAAGTGATGCTGCTGAAGATGAAGCCACAAAAGTGAACTGAGTGAAGGAAGGCGCTGAGGGCCAGATAACCATTGTGGAGATCCGTGTGGAGGCCCTGGTCTGGGGGTGGTGTGACCTGGCCTAGAGCAGTTATTAATTACGGTGTCTGGTTGCAAGCAACATATCCTAGCACTAGATAACTTAAGCAAAACAGAAATTGAGGAAATAACTTCACAGAAAGCTGGAGAACTACGCCCCCTGAGCCACCAGAACCCTCTTAGCCCAACACTCTGCTGGAATTCAGCAGGGACAGCTGTCACTGGTTTCCATGCCACTTGGCTCAGACTTCAAAGACTAGGATGCAATGGCTGGCTTGGCCTATCTTGGGTCATGTGTCTGATCCTCTTGGAAGAGGAGAGGATACTTTTTTGAAACAGCGCCATCTGCTGACTGTGAAGACAGTCATCCAATGAAGGCAATTCCCTGGGGAAAAGGAAGAAATGAAGTATTTCTCTTAAGGAAATAAAGATTACATTCTATTAGAGAAATGATTTTCAGAAGAAAAGAATAAAGAAATAGGAGGGTAGTCAGAAGGGGGTGGGGTATATACTAAATGTTTTTAGTTGTAAGCACTAAGATATCTTTGCAGCGCAGAGACATGGGGAGGAACTGCTTTCAAGAAGGGGAAACCATCAGGTCTTTGTGACAATCGTGCATGAGAATGTTGTCATGTCTGGAAGGCAGCCAACCACCCCGAGAAAAAATAGTCTTACTTTTCCTTCAAGAGGCTCTAGTTAAGCTCCCGTTTTCAAATTTCAAATTACTTTTCCTTCAAACTCTGTTTATTGCAGGGACTGAAGTTACAGAACAGAGCCCAGATACCTGCCTAGAGGCAAGAAGTTAGTTCAACAAGTCTGGTAACCTAAAGAGCAGGCATACTCCTTGGTATGGAAATACATCACTGGAGTTAATCGTTTTACAATTTATCTTTGGAGAAAGAGATGTGTAGGCCCAAATTAGAATCTAGGAGATGCTTTCAAAGAAAGAGTTGGTTTTCTGATCTGGGATGTAACCTGATCAGCTTTGCCATGAATTAGTTGTATAACTTATGGCAACTCATTGAGCTTCCTTCAGTATAAAGTGTTGTTTTCTTAAGTTGATTTTATTAGTATTCTTTGAGAGAGAGAGATAGGCACCTTTGACAAGTGTGATCTTCCTCCTACCCCTGCAGCAGCAGGACCACAGCCACGCTCGTGGGCCTGCCTGGTGTCTAGGTAGACCGGGGCATAAACCCAGAGGCTTTCCATGTGGGCTCCAGCATCACACAGCAGTGCCCTGCTGCCTACACTGCTGTGACTGGAGCTAAAATATTTTTATTTCAGACTCCAAGGGCTCTTAATTTTGGATGATAATATTCAATTAGATGCACACTTATCTATTAACCATTTTATTTCAGATTCTCTCTTCACAACTTTTAGACTCAAAATCTCCCTCTCTTACTGTGTAGTCATTAAGTATAGATGATCTAATGCTTTTGTCTTCTGAAAATGGAGATGGTCAAGCAAAACTATTCAAGGTAATTAAACTCAAATTCAGGCTTTTAATGAACATCTAATGTATGGGTAAAATGTGTACTGATTAAAAAAATGAAGAAACCTCATCTTTACTTCAATAAGAAAATATCAAAACTAAATATGTTTGTACATTTGAAAAATAATTTACGCCTGATATGAAGTGGGAAAAATGTTAGTAATGAATGACCTATTAGGGAGAACGTCGTAGAGAAGATTAGCTATACTGTAACCTTGAATCTACCATTTCATTGAAAGATTTTTCTCTTTGTAGTGACTCGTTCTCTTCAGCAAACACACTAATGGTTTGAGGAGAGCTTTACTATTATCTACAAACAGTGTAAACAATAGTTAACATGCATTTATAAAAAGTTAATATTCCCCACTTAATATACAGAATGTCTGTGCTCTATAGCAGAAACTGAAAGATCGCAAGGTGTAACAGCAGGGAGGCCACTGCCCATACTAGAGACAGAACAGCAGGGGGTGGGTGATGGGGCTGGGAGGGAGGCGGTCAGGGGATAAACAAAACACTTAGACAAAAACGAAAACTTACCTATCGATGATCATTTATGGCGATGTCATTGATTTGTCTAAAATGCACTGTATTTATGCTGGGAACAACCATGCTGTATAATGTAAAGATGTATAGTGATTAAATAGAAATTAGCAAAAAAAAAAAAAAAACAGAAGTACATAAATATTTGCCCCACGTTGTTTGCTACCATATCCCAGGGACAAATGTTTTCTTTGAACTATAGCACAAATTGCGTCTAGTCATTAAGAAGTTGAACTAACGTGTATGGTATCTTCAGCTGGACTGGCATTAAGTGTATTCTGAGTGAATTCACTTTACAAATTGTAACTGTGTATAGTCATTGAATGTATAAAGTAAATTAAAATACTAATAATAAATAAAGGTACTGCCTCAGCCTTTTGCATTTGGGAGATGCCAAACTTTTTCTCCATCATGGCATTTTCAAGGTAAATTTGGAACTGTAGCAATAAGTTTACATATCTGTGGGGAGGGGGACGGAAGAAGTTGAACTAGCCTCCAGCAAACACAGAATTGTGTTACATGATTCAGTTTACAAAGAAAACAGGAGAAGCTTAAAGCTGCTCTTGGTCTGACCTGAGCAAACATCTCTCATGCGGTAGGGGCCGGCCTGTCACTGAGATTGGAAAACACTAAAATGTGGGTGAGACCAGATGTCATAGGACTGAACAGATCACAGCCAAGTAAGCCACTGCGGGCTTGCTCCCGCGGGAACAGAGGTGGGGCTGAAATCAGAGAACATGTCTATGGACAGAGCCAGTCTGAACCACACGGTGTGTCCCGTGTTGCTGGCAGGGTTTTGCAAGTGCCCCCTGTGTCCCTGAAGTAACGGTGACTTGTCATATCAGATAGAAGCCAGGTGGTGTCTGTTTGACCAACACTAAACTCATAGGATTGATGACACATTAGCTTTATTATTATTATTTTTTTCTATTAGGCCCCCAAACTTGCTACTCATGGACTGCAAAATTGACTTTTTGCTTTCTAGAAATTAACAAGGAAAGGGAAGAAAGAGCGGTTTTAAAATTCACAGATCCTTAAAAATAAATAAAGCAAAATGTTCTCTCTTTTCTATCCAAGAGAGTCACATCTATATACGGCACCACCATCCCAAAGGGGACATCACATGATAGCAGGTAGAACACATCTCAGCGTTGGTAAAGTAATGCAAGATTGAGGTTCAAGTCTGTCGTCTACGAGTTTCTCTCCTCTGTACTTTCTAAAGGATGTCTCACGCCATGGAGCAGTCAGCATTTCTGTTCAAGCAGCACAAGAAAGACTGTCTAACCTGGGCTATATGACACATGGCTTCCCTTCCTTGAAGTCAAGAAGACTAATTGTTTTATCATTAAATAGCCCAGGAATTGTCACCAAAGTGTTAATCTGATTCTTGTATAATTTAACGTTCTACGGGATTATTTCATGTATGTGTATGCAGATACACACACACACACACACACACACACACACACGGCTTTTTTGTGTGGTGCTGATACAGTGTGAAATCTTATTGAAAGGGTCCTGCTATCTATCCACACAGAGCCTCGTTCCTGATGACTTGAAATTGTCTTCCCTGTGGCGTTGCCTCTGATCACTGAGAGAGAGTCATTTTAGAGCTCACTTCCCCACGATGCATTTCCTCACACTTGCCCACACCAGAGCTCATCTGCCGCTTCCCACCCCCTCGCCCAGCCTTGAGCAATCTTTTTGCTGCCGTCTATCCCTGTCAGCTTGACGTCCTTCTATTCAGTAGCATTTTTAGCATTGTCTGTAAACTTGGACATGACAGGAGGCACCCCCTCTTACACATTAATAAGTAAAATAAGAAAGAAGAGCCATCCTGATGAGTATTTTGTAAGACATTCATTTACACTGAAATATCTTCAAAGGAACTTGTTTTTATTGTCCAGGGTGGATTTCTTTTCTTTCTTTTTTTTTTAGCAGTCTCATGATAATTGAGTTTTACATAATTTGAGATTTGCATGTTTGTTAAACTACTTTCAAAGAAAAAATAAAATTATCAAGTGACAAAATATTGGATCTGAAAATGATATAGGAGCCATTTAGATGAATACTATCCTGTGAAATGACTCTTACCAAGATGTCCTCAGATTTAAAAAGCTGCTTTGGGACCAGCAGTTAGAGTGAAAAGCTGTTTCAGGGCCAGCCCCCTGGCATAACGGCTAAGGGAGCCAGATACCACTGAGGTTCAAATTCCAGCCCCAACTCTGTGAGAAACATGCTGGGTATGCGTGCACACATGCCCCGAATTCTGCCAGGATGGAGAAATGGAGACGGGACTGTGGTGTCAGCACACCCCACTGGAAGTGACATCTCCGTCTCCCTCCCTTTCTCTCTGTTCTCTGTCTCTCTCTGATGAGCACACCGTCGTACAATTAAGAAAAGAAAGAAAAGAAAAGAAATGAAGAACTGTCTTCAGCTGGCATATTCAAAAGAAGGGCAAGCTCTGAAGTGTTTGTCTTGGCTTGAGAAGAAAAGAGAAGAAGGGTGTGGATAACAAGATTTCAGCCAAAGTCACCCCTTTGTCCTGTGTCAGTTGCCATTCCCTGAAAGGTATGCGTGTTCCTAAAAGATTTCAGGGGATCAGCTGAATGTGGCTACCCATGGCCTTTCCTGTCTCCATAATTGCCATGCCTGATGTCTTAGGAGTCCTACAGAGGATACATCTCCCCAAATGTTAACTTTTATCACCCACCCACCAGGAATTTGAAATTTGGAACTAAATCAACATTTCAACCGGAGTTGAGGCTTCGTAGAGAGTGACTTCCACACCCTTACGCACATCCACCCAGTTGTCCAAGGGTATCTGGGCACACTTGGTATCCCAGATGGTGTCGAGACTCATCTATTAGAATGGCAACACCTGCCCTACAACACCTATTTCCGGGGAGGCTCCAGGGAAATTACATGTAAAACTGAGCATTAAAGGCAAGTGAAATATAAGTGGCAATAACTACCACCATTAGAGTGACTGTTTTATCAGTTCAGATATTTACAAGTTTCAGAGATTTTAAGACCTCAAGAAGTGTTGCAGGTATATACTATGGTTGCTTCACCTAATCCTTGGAGGGCTGAACATGGAACCACAATGCTGCTAACACCAATCTTTAAATTTGTAGTGTGTTTCTATTGAAGATTTAAAGATGGAACTTCTGTGATCTCCATCTTTTGTCTCCATATCAAGCTAAACCAGGTGATAAGTGTCTAATCGAGACTGCGTATGCCCGCTTCATTTACAGATTGTTGACATACATAGTGGTATAGATGTGGTAGTTTATAAAGGGAAAAAGGGCCCTTCCTCAATTATTTTCTCCACCAAATCCTTCATAGGCCTCGAGAAGATCAACATATCCAGTTTAGTAATCCAGGAAGACTTTTCTAGATTCATCGGGATGTTAGTGTCTGCTCCAGATTTCATCAATTTGCAGAGGGAAGGCCTTGGAAGAAATTGCTCTAGTTCATTGCATTTTAATACTTCATAGTTTATAAAGTGCTATCAACACTTTATCAAATTCAATCTAAACAATGTCTAGTAAGATGTGTAGAAATGGCACAATCCCTAATTTATTGATACACTCTGTTTTCAAGTGTGACATACTTCCCCATGGCTTTTCCAGTGAGGTGAGTTTGTGGATGCTCATTGGCAGCTTCCATCAAAGATCTCTTTATGTTTCACTCTCCAACAAGGAAACATTCCAACATTCAGAACGAGAGAGGGGCTATCTCCTGCCAGCGTGTCAAGGGGTAGGAATGAAGTGAGTTTTCTCCATGTTCTTTCTCAGCTCCAGCATAGAATGGTCACGGTTCAGGTTGAGCTAATGAGGTACTAATGCCTTCTTTTCTGAAAGCAAAGACTGAGGAAAAAGCCATCTGACCAATAGCCAGTCATGTGAGCTTTTTACCAGTTCAGAATCATTAAGTGAACATCTTTTCCTTCTGGCCCCCATTGATGAACATTATTTTAGGCGCCCCCCTTTAAAAAGCACGTATATACACAGATGAGTGGGAGCCCCTTACTTCCTGCCACACCCCTCTGGGCTTTCTGCCCACTCCTCTGCTCCCTGCACCACAGCTGAGTCCAGCTTCTGCTCCTTATCTGAGACGAGGCGGCAGCAGCAGCATCCCTGACTGCCACAACATCATTTCACATTCATTCTTCTGGGTTTTCTACTCTCTGGAGCTTTCTGGACAGAAACTCTTAAGCCTACTCAGGTCCTCCAAAAATGAGCTCAATGTTAGCTGCTTTTGTAATCACTGCACTTTTTTCTTCTTTCAAGTAAGGAAATCATGTGACGTTTTATCTTCCTAAAATACAGTCTTATGCAACCATTCTGTTCTCAATTGGTTTATACATCAAATCCATAGAGATCAGTTTGTTCATCTGTACAATGGATTAGCCTCACCTGTCAGACTCATAACACAGTACAATTTCTTGCTATGTCTCCACTGTGGATTGACTTGAAATATCCTTCTAGAACTGCCCTCATGGTGAGCTTCTATGAAAACACACATGGATGTGTGTGTGTGTAATAATTTTGTGTGTGTGTACATATATATATATATATATATATGTACACACACACACGGACCTCAAAGGTTTATATGTCACTGGTTTCATTGGCCAGCGTTTTGATCAAGGATTGTTCTAATTGACAGGGGATGAGGAGTGATGAATAGTTGCGGGATGTCACCCCTGCCCCCCAGTATGCCTGCAGTGCACAAGCAGAACACAGAACACGTGAGCTCTGTAGCAGGACTGCTTGGGTCTGGGCATTAGTTCTGCCACCTACTTACTGGATGACACTAGACAGATATTTTGTTTCCACTTGACTGGTCACTAAGTCTGCAGAATGACCACGACAATGAACACCAAAACTCAGGGCTGTGGGAAGGGTTCAATGAGCTCATTGATGGAAATATCTGAAACTCTTGAACAGGGGCTGGTTTATGATAAACATGACGTAAATATTCCTGAAATAAATAAAAATGGCATCTAGTGGAGAAGACAAATGTATTTCATATCATTGTGGTATAATCAAACAATTGCCAAAAGAGGTGTTTTTAAAGTTCAGGTAATCTCTAAACAAGGATTAACTGGGACCAGCCAGTGGTGCAGTCGAATGCACTGCTCTGCGATGTGGAGCCCACATGGAAAGGTCCAGGTTTGCATCCTGAGTTCTCCCTGTGCATGCCAGGTACAGGCACACGTGCCCATCATCAAGGGCTGGCTGGGGCTGGGAGTGAACTGCAATGGGAGAGCCTTGTTGGAATTTCTCTCTCAGGAGAAGAAGAAGAAGAAGATAAAAATAAATAAATAAAATAAAAGAAGTATTAACTTACAGGGTTGAAAAATGACAGGGAGTCTAATCTGCATGTACTTGGGGTGTCATTCCATGGCAGGTGATATCTGGGGAACTGCCTGCGAAGCAATGCCATTGGGTATCAAGAGACCTTGGAAAGTTGTGACGGGCCAGCTGGAGGGAAGGGCAGGCTCTCAGTGCCATAGCAGGCAGCCGGGCTCCTTCCTCTTCTTTCAATGACAGATTCTTCTTTGGAAATTTTGCTCTGAAACTTGAAGTCCAAGGGGAAGTGTTTGCTTGGTTTGTGTTTCCTCTAAAATTGAATTTGACGAAGATAATGCTGGCATACCCAAAGGCTGCATGTCTGCAAATATCTACCAGTTCTATTCTTGAAAATTGACATATGTCCACATTCTTACCGAGATTTGCTTTTGGGATCTGATTAGAAATAATGAAGCCCAGAATGTGACCCAAGAGGTACTGACTGTCAGGGCTGATGGTGTTCAGTACCTGTACAGTGGGGCACGGACATCAAGTCCCTTCCTCCAGATGAGTGGTGTGAGCAGGCACTGCCGACACCAGCAGGCCTTGCAGATCGTTTTCAAAGGATGTCCGTTTCTAAGAAAGGGATTAGCTCCACATTTGCTTTGACGAACCTACAGGTAGATTTGGAACAATGGCTCCTGTCTCATGTAATTGTTCCTGAAACAAGTACTCTCTTGATTGGAAAAGTAATGATTTTATTTCATTTTATTTTTAGAAAAAAATCACTGAGCACTGGATGCCGAGGACAGCTGGAGTGCGTGGGACGTGGGACGCTATTTTTTCCTTGCTGCTTTGGGCACCAAGCAGATGGGTGGCTACTTGATGATCTCAGGGGCCGTGTATGGTGTGTTCCAGCTGTTGACCACGTGCCCACGTCTACTATGGGCAAAGAGGAGAATTTCCCTGTTTCATTTTCCTCCTGGTCTTCAGCTTCCTTAAATTGTGTTTCCAAGCTGCTGAAATCATATTTGCTTCCTTCTATCTGAAATAGGCAGCCATTGATTTTTATGAGGAAAAGAATTTCCAAATACCTTTGGTAAAATATGCAAAGTGACTTATGCAGATTATGGGCTTTTTAAATAAAGCAATTCAGTGTGCTTTCTTACAGGATGGGTAGGTAAGACAGCGTGGAGGTCTCAGAGAAGCCTGGACCAAGCCGAGGGTACGAAGTGGTGTTCCTGCAGTCCCAGGGAAAGGTATGAGAACTTCCCGCTAAATACAAGCTTCTCTGCTGCCTCAGTGGAAGCTGGTGAGGAAAAGGCAACACTGGGCACACACACCAGCGCTTCACAGTTTGCAAAGAGCTGTACTCTTTACACACCACAAATGCAATTTCATAGACTCTTGGCTAAACACTGATTACTGGGCCTTGAGTGTCCTCAAGACAGCCAAGCCTTCAGATTAGGGTCAACTGCTTATGACCGACAAGATCTAAAATCCCCTCCTAAGAGAAAAGGGTCTGTGAATGTGTAAGTGACAAGTAGCATTGTGTCAAAGAACGCATAGGTTCTAGTCCTGGCTGTCTCCAGTCTCCTGTCTGAACTGCAATTCACTCATTTGCTCAATGGAAATAATTCTCTGTTCCTCTTTGTCTACCTCATGCGGTTAGGCCGGGTCAGAAGAAGTTGAATGTAAGAAACCATCTTAATAGTCATAAAATCCTTTGCATATATTATTAATATTCATAGTCGGGGGTCTAAGGCTGATATACTCCCAATCAAACAATGATTCTGTATAGAATCTTTATCAAACAATAAACCCGGGTTTCCCAAAGGCCTTACCTCCTTTTAAAAGTGAGAAGATGTTATGTTACACTATCTGTGGATGGTCATCAGCACAAGTCTCAAATAAAACCACTTTAGACAGGATTCTACCTCACTGGTACTTTAAGTTTTGCATTTTTTACTCTTCCCTATATTTTCCCAGTTCAGCCTTACAACCGTCTGTAAAACAGGTCACGCCTTTGCTACCTCACATTTGGGGACTCAATGCTTAGAGACTCTGGAATCTCTGAGGACTAAGCTAGCAATGGGAGTGATCAGGTTTGGAACCCATGTCTTCTGACCTCAGCCACCAAGGCATTTTTGGATGTCCTTATTGTGGGGATCCAGCAGATTCCAGCTCAGCCTCCACTGGGGAACGCTGGCTACCATAGGAAACCTTTCCTCTCTCTGTTTGGTCATATAAGATTTCATCTCTGGCTTCCCAAGAGTCCCCGTGGGAAGGTGACTTGAAGCTAGTTTTGAGTTTTTGCAAAAACTTCTCCAGTACAAGGCAGGTACTCAGGGGTGGGTGCAGACTTGATTTTACAAGTACATCTGTTCTGTTTATTTTTGCTTCTTTGCAGGATTATCAACTTCTGCTCCATATGGGTGATCCATATTGTGCCTTGGTGAAATGATACCACATTATGCTTTTATGCCTTTATCATCAAACACTACTCATGAAAAAATCACCAGGTTTGCCTAAGTTCATCTGTTCAATTTATTTTTCCCAAACTTTATTTTGAATAAAACACCTACGGTAAATGTGATTTATGTAAATGAATAAAACAAAACTGTTATATAAGCTTTTTTGACATCATTCAGTCCCATTCTGTCTGGGCGCCACTATACAAAACCCTCTGGCAGCATGTTTTCCATAGGATTATATTATTTCTGAAATCGCAGAGCCAAAGAGATAAAACTATAATATACTTTCAAATGCTTTAATTTAATTTTTTTCTCTTCTCTCCCCAAGCCTCCCATATGGAGGAACTCCAATATTTTAAAAGAAGCTTTTACTTATGAGAATCTTTCAGCACTATTCCAAGTGCCTGTGGCTGTTCCTCTCTCTCATACTCTCTGCATTTCTCTATTTTTCTCACACCTCGCTCCCTGATCTTATTTAAAGAATGGCAATCCATCTTTCTTTTTCTCCTCCCCTCTTTATTGTTATATTTTCTTGCATTCTACCCCCTAGGACCCTGAATGGAAGAATTTCCATTTTTCTGAGCTTGTGCTGAGGGCCAGCTTCTGTGTCCTGGAATTACATACATTATCTCACTTTTTTCACACGACACACAGCTCTGGGAGGCCTTCTTATCTCCACTGGGCAGATGGAGATGGAGGCTCAGGGAGCTGAAGAGCTGACCTGACCTGCTCAAGGTGCCCCGCAAGACTAAGCACGGTGCCACTGAGCTTGTGCACATTCACGTTGGCGCAGGCAGTTGGTCCTAGAGGACAGATTCCTTTGCACTTGCTCTCTCAGGGAGGAGACTACCACATGCAGCTGATCTGCCAGGCAGTGAACCGTGTCTCCTGCCAACCGCGTGGTCATTTATCCTCGAGAAGCTTCCTGCACTTGCAATATCAGCCTGCTAGTATAGTGAGGAAGCTGAGTCCTGCAGAGTGTCATGATAGACCCAAAGCAAAACATTTGGCAACACAAAGTATATGCTTTAGAGTCCAGCAATATTTCCTGATGATTTAACACTCAACTGAAAACCCATGTGCCCCCCAAGGAAGAAGTAAGCCATTGATTAATTCACTACATATGGTTCATAAGACCTTCTTAAAGCAAGCATAGTTTTGTCAAGTGAGGCAGTAAATATTAAATAAATGCTATATTAAAATAAGCAAGAATTACTGAAATAATGTGTGTGAGAGCTTTAGAAATTAAGTACTACAAAAATATGTTAATTTTATTATTGTAAATATGAGCAGTTAAGGACAAAACTAAGTCAAGCTTAAGCCATCATAAACAAGCATCTGCTGGTTTGGAGACCTTTACTTGTTTATCCACGTGTTTGGGAGCTCACTCTAGGCCCTACGGTTGGTCTTGTGTAAGTACTAAGAAATCCCCTACAACATCTCTCAAAGAGTTTTTCAGAAATTATTGTGAATTCCAGACAAATACCGAACTGTTTTTTTTTTTCCTGTAATTGCTGGAGGGTCTATGTATTTGCCAGAGAGAGAGATGGGGGGCGGGGGAAAGAACCCCCCAATAGAATGTGTTCTTTCACAACCATGTCTCCTCCATGGCCAAGACTTTGAACATGCATGCACCTGTGCTTGGCATGTTTCTCAAGCTACCTGGGCAGGGGTTCAAACTGAGGTCAGCCAACTGGAATCTGGGTCCCTTAACCACTAAGCTAGAGCGCTAACCACCAATACTGAACTCTTTAACCTGGTGATTCTCTTGTGGATAACTCATCAGGAGGTGCACCCTCATTATTGTAACTCCAGTGGCTATAGATCCCTGGAAAGTTAATTAGAATGACAATTCTCTATATTCTAGCTTCCCTAATACCAAGACAGAGAGTAGTGAGTATTTCCGGAAAGTCTTTCTCACTGCAGAATAGCAGGCAGCTCTAAAAGACTGAAAGGATGCTGGAGTAGAATAAACCTGAAGATAGGTTAGTTTTTCTATGCCTTAACACCATGTGAGATTACCTTAGCCTAACCTTAGTCATGAATCCACTTCGTCTCAACCAATACGGTATTGGTCACGTGGTAACCACAAGAATAGCTATACTTCTGATTATTGCCAAGCATGTATCATGAGCTTTACCATTTTGATATTTCATTTGCTCATAATTCATACTCAGCATCAGTGCTTGGGGCTCTAATTTAATTATACAAGCAGTTTCTATATTGTTATTGTTTCATCTTTTTGCTACATTTCTACTTATGGGAAGGAATATATTCTCAGCCTGAAAACATGGTAGAGGACTTCTTATCAGCTCAGACCCAGACCGATGCTCATGGGAATCTGTACAGTCTTTTTTTTATTAAAGATTTATTTAATTTTATTCAATATTATTATTATTTTTACTTTGACCGAAAAGAGACAGAGAGAGAAAGAGAAAATGAGAAAGCAAGCCATCAGGTCTGTTACTTGAACCAGGTCTGCTATGTGGGAGTCCAGCACCCTACCACAACACACTACCTGCTAGACCCAATCTCTTTTCTTTCTCTTTCTTTCTTTCTTTTTTTCTTTCTTTTTTTTTTTTCTTTCTTTCTTTCTTTTTTTCTTTTTCTTTCTTTTTTTTTAAGAATTTTTTGCCTTAGGGCACATGCGCTCTCCAGAGAGAGAAAGAGACAGATAGACACAGTGAGAGTGAAAATGAGAAATCATCCTCCCATGGGGGGGGGGGGGGGAATGGCTACACTGCAATCCCTCTCCTCCATTCTCCTTCCAAGATATTGGGCACACATGCACATGCACCCTATGTAATTTTCAAGCCACTGGGTCCAGGACTCAAACTGCAGTAAGCCATGTGGGAGTCCAGCGACATAACCTCTACACCATCTGCTTGTCCCTAAAGTCTTTTCTTTTCAAGGAAAGATTTACTTGTCAAAATAATCACTATCACAAATAAAGTGAATTATCCCTTCTACACAATTGGTATTTGTCATTTCATAGTGCTAGACTTCACCAAGTAGTTGTTCACTTCCTGGATAGTAGAGGCTCTGAAGTGTCAGGGTCATGGAAGGCTTTCTTAATGCTTTATCTTAGTTAAGAGTGAGAATTGAAGAAAGGGTGGCGAGGAAAAGGAAGAGGTGAAATTCTAGGTCCAGGCTCATTAGACAGATTCCTGTCTGCATTATTACTCTAAAATGCTTCGGGTTTTATGTGGATCCCGTGCAACAATGGAGTGAGAGGTGTGCTCCCCATTTTGCAGGTGATGAAGTAGAAGGTCAGACAGGCAGGTGATTTGCTCAGTTTTCACTTTCAGCACCTTTGGGTAGTCTCACACCCAGATCACTGCTGTTTTTTTCTCGTTTCTCTTCTTTTGTAACCTCTTCCCATATTTACACCCATTTTGTTTCAGATTTGGTGCGTCACACTTATACAAAGAGATTACTGAATTGATCTGTTACTCAATATTCTCCCAGAAGAAATAGCCAGAGGCCTCTTGGAAGCAACTGGCAGTCATACTTGCTCAATAGCTGATTCTCCCTTATGCATTATCCTTGGAACGTGACCCACATGTTTGATTTTAGGATCCTGCATGCCCCTTTAGTCCCTCTACGAGTGGAATCACTTTTTATAGACTTCAGAAAGGAGAGTAAAACTTGTTGTCTCCCAATAATACATAAATCAACAAATGAAAACATCAACTTTCAAAGGGTAACTTCAAGCCTATTGACTAAGAGCTGGAACATGATAGAAGAACAGAATGCCTTTGGGAAAGTCATTTAATCTATGTAACCATATTTCTTCCTCCAATCGTGAGTGTTTTTATGAGTGTTCAATGTTGAGAATTACATAAGCTAATGCACTCAATAATGCCAGCATGCTCCCCAGCACAGTGGAGAGCGATGCAATGCTTTGAGACTATATTGCACTTATCGACTGACCTAATTCAGTTCCTATGTTCACATTGCCTCTCTAAGTTAATGCTGGTCAAAAGCTCTCAGGCTTCCTAGCAGTAATCCCAGGAAGCACCTTCATTTCCACATTCTTCTTTCCATGCTCCATGCCAAATTCCCCGAGTTCTATTTTGGATGTACCATCTATCTCTAACCACATTACCCTTTCTGTTTCAGGAACTCCAATATCTCAGACTCACACGTGACTTCACAACCACTCAATTGCAGCTGCCAAACAGCTTTTTTCTATCCCTGTCTTTTCCTTCCATTCTTCTTTTCTTCCCTCCCTTCCTCCTTCCCTTCCTTTTATTCCTTTCTTTTCTTTTTATTCTTTCCTTTCTTGGTAAACTTTATTTTTTTAGGTTCACAGTAAATTTGAGCAGAAGGTACCAAAATTTTTCCATGGACTCCTGTGCCACAAAGACATAATGTTCTCCACTATCAGTGTCTCTCACCAACATGGTGAATTTGTGATAAATGATGAACTTACATTGACACACCACCAACAACAAAAATCCATACATTCTATTGCTCTGAACAAATGTATAATACAATATATTTACCATTCAAATATCATATGGGGAGTCAGCAGGTGGCATGCTAGTTGTGGTGCTGAACTCTCACATGGTTTGAGTCCTGGACCCAGTGGCTTGAAATGCACGGTGAGTGCTTGTACATGCATGGCCAAAATCCTGAGAGGAGAAAGGAGGATAATCGACTGCAATGTTCCATCCCCTGCTGGGGGATGATTTCTCATTTTCTCTCTCTCTCTCTCTCTGTTACATTCTGTCTCTAGCGAGCACATGTGCTCTATAGCAAAAATCTCTCTTAAAAAAAAAAATCACATAAGATAGTTTCATTGCCTTAGAAATACTCTGTGCTCTTCCTAGTCATTCCTCTCTTCTTTCCCTCAACAGCTGGAGACACTACTCATTTTATTTGCTTCATCATTTTGCTTTTTCCAGAATGTCATATAGTTGGAGTCATATTGTACATAGCTTCATCAGATTACCTTATTTTGCTTAGCAATGTGCATCTCCTTCCTGTCTGTACATGGCTTGATAATTTACTTATGCTAAATAATATTTTATTAGATTGATATTCCTTTTTAAAAAGTCCATTAACCTGCTGAAGAGCATCTTAGTTGCCTCTAAGTTTAGGCCATTATGAATAAAACATCTATAAACATCATGTGCAAGATTGTGTGGTTGTAAGTACTCAACTCATTTGGGTGATATAAGAAGGAGCATGATTGATGGTTGTATGGCAAGATCATGTGTAGTTTTGTAAGAAATGGTCACCCTATATTCCAAAGTAATTGTAACATTTCACATTTTGACAAGAAAATGAGAGTTCCTTTTGCTTCCAAATCCTCACCGGCATTTGGTGTTGTCAGTGTCCTGGATTTTGGCGATTCTGGTGGGTGTGTACTGCTATTTCATTTTTGTTTTAATGTATATTTCCCTAATGACATATGATGTGTAATATCTTTTCATATGCTTATTTGCCATGTGTATATTGTCTTTGGCAAGATGTTTGTTATTTGTTATTTTTTGATCTGGTTGCTCATTTTCTTTTTTAAATGTGTGTGTGTGTGTGTGTGTGTGTGTGTATTATTTACATTTAATCATTATACATCTTTACAGTGTATGACATGGTTTTTCCTGTCACAAATGCAGTGCATATCAGTCCTTGACAAAGACATTACCATATACGTTATCATCAGCAAATACCTTTTTATTTTTTTGTCAATTAAACACATTGTTTTTTCCTGTTCCTCTTTCTCTCTCTCTCTCTCTCTGTTATCCACTTCCTATTACCCCCCCCCCCCCTTATGATCTGTAGTATCTACAGTGCCCTCCCTGCTATCCTATCTTACAGTCTTTCAGTTTCTGCTATAGAGTACAGATGTTCGGTATATATTGAGTGGGGACATAGAAAGTCTGTCTTTCATAGTCTGACTTACTTCTCTTAGCATTAAGTTTTCTATTTTCTCACTGCTTATTTTTTTCTTTTTAAAAAATATTATTATTATTATTTTAGACATTCAATTGCTATACATTATTTCGCTCATAGAGAGCATTTACCCAACATTAAATACATCTAAGATCAGTCCAGTTGAGAATACTATACATATTATCATCAGTAGGTAACAAACCATTTCTGTGTCCCACAAATGTCTTACTTCTCTATTTTTCTCCCTAATTTCCTTCCCTACACTCTTCCCCTTTCCCACCCTCCTTCTACACTGTCTCCAGTGTCCATAACTATTTTCAGTGCTCCACTTAATATATAGCAACTGCCTTACTGTTTAATTTAAAGAATGTTTTATTGTTTTGGGTAGTAGTCCTTTATCATATAGGCCTTTTGCCAATATTTTCTCCTATTCAGTGGGTTGTCTCTTCATTTATTTTAAAACTGTCTTGCCAATGGATAAATTATTTATTATTATCATTTCTTCTTCTTCTTTTTCAGAGAGTATCTTTCAGTTGCAATTCCTGCCTCAGCCTCTCAGCTGGGACTATAGGTATGTACAACCATGCCTGGCCTTTAGATTAGACTGGGAATAGAACCCGAGCTTCCCATGTGGTTCCATCCTGAGGAACACAGCATCTTAGCAGTACATGCTTCCATGACTGGCCTTAAATTATTACTTGTAATGAAGTCCAGCTTATTAATTCTTTTCTTCATGGATGTTTCCTTAGTGTTGTATCTAAAAAAGTCATCGCCAAACCAAAAATCTTCTATATTTTCACGTATGTTATCTTCTGAGAGTTTTATATTTTTGCATTTTATATTTAGGTCTATAATATGTACTTAGTCACTTTTTGTGAAAGATTTATGGTTTAAATTTTTTTTTTAGAAAAAAGAGAGACCTAAAATCAATGTCCGAATCATTTTTATTATTTCTTTTTGCATGTGGATGTCCAATTATTTGGTAAAATTACCATTTGATAAAAATATCATTTTTTCCACTATTATCTTTGCTCTTTTGTCAAAGATCAATTGATTAGTTGTCAACAATCAGTTATATAGGTCTATTATGTTTCATTTTTTTAAAGAATTATTTTTATTTAGCTTCATTCATTATTTTTTTTTCAGTTTGATCAGACAGCGAGAGAGAGAGAGAGAGAAAGAAAGGGAAAGTGAGAAAGCAAGTCACCAGGTCCAGGACTTCAACTGTGGTCGGCCATGTGGGAGTCCAGCATTCTTAACCACCACATCGCCTACCAGCCCCCACTGTGTTTCATTGACCTATGTGCTTCTTATTTTGTCACTACTACCATATTGTCTTGATTACTTACACTGTAGTAAGTCTCTCAACTTTGTTCTCCTACTTCAAAATCATGTGAGCTCTTCATGATATCAACTGGTATCAATTATCTCTCCACATAAATTTTAGGATCAGTTTGTTAATATCCACATAACGACTTGCTGGAATTTTGATTGAGATTGCACTAAATTTATTTCCTAAGTTGGGAAAATTGATATCTTCTAAATCCACAAACATGAACTATGTCTCCATTTATTTAACTCATCTTGATTTTTTTCTATCAGAGTTTTGTAGATTTCTTCATTTAGAACATCTACATAGTTTTGTTTATATATATATATATATATATATATATATATATATATATATATATATCTTGGGGGGAGGTACTAATATAAATTTTAATGTTTTTTAATTTCAAGTATCACTTGGTCATTACTGGTATATAGAAAACTGATGAGTTTCTTATATTAACCTCATATCCTATAAACTTGGTATAATTGTTGGTTTCAAGAGCTATTGTTGATATTTTTCAAATTTTCAATTTAAACAATCTGTGAACAAAAGTAGTTTTGTTTCTTTTCTTTCTCTATTTTAATTTCTTGTCTTATTGAGATATGTGGCTATCTAGTACTACATTGAAAAGTAGTGGTGAGGGGACATCCTTGATTTGTGACTATTCTTAATGGGAAATTTTTTATTATCTTCATTAAACATGATGCTAGCAATGAGGTATTTTGTAGATAATTCTCTATCAACTTGAAAAAGTTCTCATCTATTCCTACTTTACTAGGAGTTTTCATCACAAATAAATATTGAATTTTGACAAATTTGTTGCCTCTGTTTATATGATCATGTTAATTTTCTTCTTTAACAAGTTAACATCATAGATTATACTAATTAAACAAGTCTTCCACATCTGAAATAAACCCCACTTAGCTATGTCATATAATTCTTTTTATACTTTATTATACTTAATTTGCTAATACTTTGTTGAGAACTCTTGTATCTATGTTTATGATTGATATTGTTCTATAGTTGTTATTTTTCTTGTGCTACTTTTATCTGGCTTTAGTTTTAGGTTAATGTTGGCTTCATAGAATTGATTACAAAGTATTTTATCTGCTTCTATTATTTTCTGAACTGTATAATAGAGAATTAGTACGATGTTTGTTTTCATTAACTGTTCGGTAGAATTCAACAGTGAACCCCTCTGGGCCTGGTGCTTTCTCTTTTGGAAGACTATTCATTATTGATTCAATATCTTTAATAGATATAGGCCTATTGTGGTCATCTATTTCTTCTTGTGTAAATTTTGGTAGATTGTATTTTTTTTTTTTTTCCCAGAGAGGTTTTTGCTATAGGGCGTGTGCACTCATCAGAAAGACAGAGGCAGAAAGTGAGAAATCACACACCCCCCATGGGGGATGGCCACGCCACAGTCCCTTCTCCTCCATTCTCCTCTCAGGATCTTGGGCACTCACACACACATGCCTGGCGTGAGTTTAAGCCACCGGGTCTGGGACTCAAACTGCAGTCGACTACATGACAGTTCAGTGACATAGCCATTATGCCAACTGCTGGTCGAAGATTGTATCTTTTTTTTAAAAAAAAATTTTAGCACTATTTTATTTAAACTTCTTTCTTTTTCTTTCTTTCTCCTTTTTCTTTCCTTTTCTTTATTTCTATTTTAATTCAACCAGAGAGGGATAGAGCAAGAGAGAGAGGGAAAGTGAGAAGCAAGCTGCCAGTTCTGGGATTGGAACCATGGTCTACCATATGGGAGTCCAGTGCCCTTAACCACTACACCATCTGCTGGCCCCAAGGCAGATTGTATATTTTAAGAAAATGGTCCATTTCACCCATACTAAATTTGCAGCAGAGTTATTCATAGTTTTATCTTATTGTTCCTTTAATGTTTAAGAAGTCTATAATGATGCTCACTTTTTCATTTCTAATATTATTAAGTTGTTTTTTCTCTCTTTTTCTTATTTTGCTTGGCTAACAGCTTATTGATTATATTGATCTTTTCAATAAGTCAGCTTTTGTTTTATTGGTTTTCTCTATTGATTTCTTTTCTTTTTTTTACATTTTTTTATTTCATTTTCTCTTTTACATTCAATCACATTATTTAACTTACAAACTGAATATTTCAACATGTGAACATTTCTCCATATTCCAGTTGATAAAACTATAAAAATATCTTTAACAGATAATACCACATTTTTGTCCCATTAATGCTTCGCCTCTCTATTTTTCTTCTAAATGTCCATCCTCAGACTCTACTCTTTCACACACACTGTATCTGGTATTTACATCCATTTACTGTGTTTTTCAATTTTAATGATTTATGCTCTGATAGTCTTTCTGGTTTACTTTGGATTTAATGTACTTTGATTTTTCTAGTATCCTAAGGTTTGAAGTTTAGATTATTGATTTTGGTTCTTTCTTCTTTTCTAATATCTGCATTTATGCTACAAATTTCCCTTAAGTCCTATTTTTGCTTTATTCTACACATTTTGTTAAGCTGTAATTTCTTTTTAATTTAGTTAAAAGGCTTTTAAAATTTTGCTTGAAATTTTTATTGTTACTATATATATATATATATATATATATATATATACACATATATATATATGTATAATATATATATTTACATTTAATTTAATTCTTGTGCATCTTTACAGCATATGAAATGAATTTTCCTAGCACAAATACATTGTATATTAGTCTAGTCAAAAATATTACCATACAGAGATTTTTTTACCCATATTTTATTTATAAGTGTGTTGTATAATCTCCAAGTGTTTCAGTATTTTTCTGTTATTAATTTTTTGTTTAATTCTCTTGTGTTCAGACAGCAGGCATTGTGTGATTCTTATTGTTCTAAATTTGCTGTAAGGTGTTTTATAGACCAGGATGTGATCTATTTAAGTGAATGTTCCAAGAAGTTTTGAATTGTATTCTGCTGTTATTAGATGAAATAATCTAGAGATTTCAATTACATCCAGTTGATTGATGGTATTAAATTATTATGTCATTACTAATATTCTGTCTGCAGGATCTGTCCACTTCTGATAGAGAGGTGTTGAAGTCTTTGATAGTGAATTTATCTATTTCTTCTTGTAGTTGTATCTGTGTTTGCCTCAAATATTTTGATGCTCTGTTTTTAGGACCACATATGTTAAAAGTTATGTCTTCTCAACAAAATGACCCCTTTAAAATATGTAATGATTCCTTAAGTCTACTCTAACTGAAATTCTCTGCTAATTAGTGTTTCCTCCTAATTAGTGTTAGTATGGTATCTCCTTCTCCGTATATTTACTTTTAATCTAAATATGTTCTTATGTTCAAAATGGATTTCTTGTGGACATGAAAAAATTGAGTTAAGGTTTTTGATTCACTCAAACAAATTCTGCCTTTTAATTGATGTATTTAGGTTGTTGAGAATGTACTCACCCTTCAAGATTTTGCTCAAAAGTCACTTCTTTCCCTCCCATTCCCGTCAACTTAACTAGAGTTAGTGGCTTCTGCCCTGTGTCCTGGATACATTGGCTTAAAGCACTCAAGGCCTTTTATTTACAGTATTTACATTTTTTCTTTTAGCTAAACTGTGCTCTGTACAGTGGAGGAAACAAGTGAAAGAGTCAATGATTGAACATAAGAAAGATTTCTTTTTTTTTAATCTTCAAGATCTTTTTATTTATAATTTGGTTCCTTTTATAGTCCCTTGGAAATTGATCAAAAAAAATTTTACTTTTTACATTTTTCTCTTATTTAATGGATTTTATAACCAATATGTTTTTTGAGAGAGAGATTTTTACTATAGATTGCATGCACTTGTCAGAAAGACAGAGAGAGACAGAAAGTGAGAAATCTCCCCTGGGGGGGAGATGGCTATGCCTCAATCCCTTCTCCTCCATTCTTCTCTTGGGATTTTGATCATGACACACGCGTCCAGGGTGAAGTTTAAGCCTCCCACCCAGGACTTAAACTGTGGTCAACTATGTCAGAGTCCAGCAACGTAACCATTACACCATCTGTTGGTCCTATACTCAATACTTTTAAAATAATCATTTCTCTTTTACTAGTATTATAAACATGATATTGCATAATTACATTTGTAATGCCATTAGAGCATTGGTCAACTCAGTTAACACTAATTAAATATTATTTGAAAGTTATAACTGCCGTGCCACAGCTCCACTGGCCACATGTCTGCTCCTCTAGAACCACTAGCTGCATTTTTATTACAACATTTGGATACTAAAGAAAATGTTGTTCATCCTTCACATAACAAGCTCAAGAGTTACATATCATTGTAATTACCCATTTTATATATGAAAAAGATTAAGGTCAGAAGACTGAAAAGATTCTTCAGGTCACAGAGCTACTGAGTGGAGAATTTAAGACCAAGAGTCTTGGCTTCTGTCATTAAGTGCTGCAGCCGTGCACTGTGTTATGTGCCTTTCCAGTAGCCCTCTGCGCCCCCACGCAACTTCTCTTTTTCCACGAACAGACTCTGACCTCTATTCTTTATATTCCCAACTTCCCATAATTTTCACACAGTGACATTCCCCTCTTTTATCTGTTACCTCAAGATATTTTTATTTTCTTATTTATCAAAGTCCCCTGATCATTCTATCCATTTGTTTTATCTTCCTTTCCCTCTACTTCCCTGTTTTCAAGTGTGATTAGATAATGAAATATGGAAACTCAGTATAAACAGTAGCAGCTCTTTCATTGGCTCACTCTTAAACGACATCAATTTATGGAAGTGAATAAGACCTCAAACCATTTCATCACGTAACATAAGTTAAAAAATACCCTGATGTACCAGATTGCAAAACGCTACGCTCCGTAAAATAATGCTAGCCTCAGTTTGGTTTCTCCAGCAATTTCACTCGTCAACTCATGCCAGCATGGTGCTCCATGGAGGGTGGAGGTTTCCCTTGACATGAGAGTAGGGCTGCATAAAACAGGTAACCTGCACCCGGCTGCAGGGAGTGTGCTGCTATTTAAAAGAGAAATTCAAAAGGTCACAGCTTAAAGTACACCAGAGTTATTTTTTCTGTTAGTAATTTGAACTTTCTTTCCATTTTGGGAGATCATGAGATCGACTCCTGTTCCATTCCTGAGGTGTGTGTAAAATGAATTCTCTTATCAGTCCTGCCTGCCCAGTGTAGATAATTTAATGACAGAACAGAGAGCGTCCTCCTGTGATTTCTACTCGTTGCTTTTGCAAATGCAGCATGCGATTTCATGGACTTTTTACTTTTTTATTAGGAGCTGCTGCATTTGAATCAGCTACAATCCCTCTTTTTAATAGACTGTATCAAAAATGTTTAAACTCCATAGCATTGGTGGAACCGTACATTATGTCTGAGGACAAGGGCTAGGAGCATTCCATGGAGTGTTATCGCCAGCTTTAAATAGGTACTGAGTTTGAAGATAGAGCACATGATGGAAGAAAGTCAGACCCCAGTAGGTTATTTAGCTTTCGGTTCTGAGAAACCTGTCACTGCTAGCTTCTGTAAACCTAGCTAATGTGATTTATCTGATCCATTTCAATGCAAGAGAGTGAAATGGCTCCTGTTTAGCAGCCAACACAGGAACAGCAGTTATAAACTTACAAGGCGGGTGCTGCTTAAATATCTAGGCTAAGCACTTTTTAAATTAGCACTTTAATCTCGTTAGTGGTCTGTAAATGAAAACCCCTCTAAGCAATCAGATGTTCACAAACAGGGCCATTTCCCATGGACCAATTATAGTTAGAAGACAGAAGCTGTCTTGCTAAGGAGGATTGACTTGGTAGCAGGGTTTTCACAGATAACCAAAGACGCTGCAGAGGCTCTTCCTGTGGGAGCACAGGGCTTGGGACTCTACTCTGAGTCTTGTAGGAACTGAGCCACTGCCATGTACCCTTCCCATCATCTCCTACTATCATTGCTTCCCATGCCTCACTCCACTGCCTCTGACCTCTGGCAGGGTAGGGACATGAGATGGGTGAAAGCAGAACCCAGATCCTTTGAGTGGATAGAAAGTCAGTGATGTACTGGACAGTAACCACTGTCCACACACAGGACCACTGGATGATGTCTCGTTTACATTTGCATTCTGCAGATGACATGTTGTGGCTTAGAGGGACAAGGGGCTTCTCCACTGGAACACCAAGGATAGACAAGTGTGGCGTGTGCTTGTACCCCCTTCCTGCATTTCCTTATGTGTTCCAGCTACTTGGTTGCAGCCTCTCCCTATAATGCCTCTTATTATCATGTTTCTAATCTTTTCATCAGTGTTTCCATTTAATCAGGAGCCGTGTTTATGAAATGTTACTGGAATATAGCAACATGCCTCCTGGCATCTCTGCCCACCCTGCATTAATGTACCAATCCCTTACTTAGACCTAAGCATCAATAGGCATTAGGCTGGGTGTGGTGGAGCCTGCTGCTCCTCCCAGATCCCCTTTCAGGGACAGACTGATTGTCACAGGTGCTGGAAATAGCATCAGATGGTCATCCTGCTGAGTCACTCTCTGTCCTGAAAGGCAGGAGTTTAAGGGTCTGGCATCTGCTTGGAATTCAGGGTAATTCCTAAGGACCATTCTAACTCCAGAGTGTCCCCGGGCTGGGAAGCCATCCTTGGGTCTATGCCACACCTGCCCTTCCTCTTTCCAGTTCTGCTTCCTCTCCCACCTCCCCCCGTCAGACAGGACCCACAGGCCTTCTTGATCAAGACCTAAGACTCCTCTCCAAGTCTGCTTCTAGGGAAACCAAAGGCAACACATGGTGAGAATTGGTCCTTGGTCTTGACAGTCTGAAAGTGAGTGTGGTCAACCATCTTGCACACGATCAAGGACAGTGTGACAAATGCCCAAAAAGAGGCACAGGAAGAAGCTGAGGGAGCCAGCTGAGTAGGTGAGACAGTGAGGTGAGAGGTCAGAGAGGACTTCCAGGAGGGAGTGATTAAAGAAAGAAAAAAAATATGTAATTTTTAGAAGTTTATTTAATTCTTCCATGAATGAGAGAGACAAAGAGAGAAAGAAAGAGACAAGCATCCCAATAGCGTCTTGACACCCTGGTCCACCCCAGTCTCAGGCAGCCCCAGATCATGGGCTTGCGTGAGTCTGGCATACTGAGGGGGGATCTCCAGGCTGAACCCTGGAACTTCCCTATGTGAGACTGTCTGTCTAGCAGAGTGTCATGTTTTAAGGCTGGGCCACCATCTAACCTCAAAATAGGTGAGAGTAGATGGATGTAAGTAGAAAGGGGACAATAACTTCTGAGCAAATGAAATAGAAGAACATCACATGACTGTATTTGAAGGGATAGACATGGAAGTGAATATAGTAAAGAGTAGAGATTACTAAATTAGATAGAAATCCATGCAGAATTTTGTGAACCAAACTAAATAAATTTGACTTGGTTCTGCAGACCTCGGAAAAAAAAAAAAAAAAAGCATTTGATCTTTCTTACAGTAAAATCTGAGCCAGAATCCAAATGTCTAGGATGAATATAGGCACATCTACTCTGACTGGGCGGGGCAGGGCATGGCCTTAGAAATCTGCCTACCCCAAACTCTCTTTTCCTAAAATGCTTCAGTGGATTTCCACAACTTTATAGGACACAGTTTGAAACATTCTGCTGAGGAAATACTGCTATTTGGAAAGATTATGATTTTTTTCTAGACAAGGTTGCACCATGTCACAGTCCTTCTGCCTCAGGTCTCAGAGTAGGTGGGACTGCAGGCCCCCACACTGTCTTCTCTCTTGTCTGTACCAGCTTTTAGGGTGAGCCAGGAATCAAACCTAGCTTCTGTGACTGGGTCTTGAAGGATTTTTAAGCAGAGGATTTAGAAGTCAGGGGTTTTATTTCAGGCTGAGAGTTTGGCTAAAGGAGATTTAAAGGCAAAGAGCCCAATCAGGAAATCACTGCTTTTTCCTGGTGGAAGAAGACCAAGAGCAGTTCCTGTGGAGTTGGAGAAGCAGACCTGGTTGCCAGGATATGATTAGCTGATGGAGAAAACAAGGGAACAGCCAGAGCAATGAAGGAGACATCCATGTTTAGGTACGTGATAACAGCTGATTTGACAGAAGATATGAAGTGATGAGGCAGGCATGCTATCTATGTACCATCTATATCTACCTGGTAATCATCTTTCTAACATCATGTATGTCACATTTCTACCTACCAATCAATTGACCAATCAATCACCTATCTTTTTATCTATCCTCAAGAAGCAAGAGTTCAGTATTACAACTATTGTCAAAAAGAAGATATGAATATTAACGATGCCATCATTAAGGTGATTGGGTTTGGCAGTATCCAAAACGGAATGTTATCTCTGAGAACTTGATTCATGTCCCTCAGTTCTTGCATCCTTACAGGTTAGACATTGGCCTTCCCCACCATCCAGATAAAAGGCTGATAATACTTGTTCCCTAACTTGTCCAAAATAGAATTTTGTCTGAAGTTAGAACTAAAGTAAGCTATCATTGTTCACCACCTTCCATTAGTGAAGACTGAGAAAGGCGGTGCTATCTGGCATTTGTCACTGTGGGTGAGAAAGGTGGTGATATCCAGTATTTGTCACTGTGGGATGGGGGCGCTGGGCCTTGTCACACAGTGCTTGAGAGAGTGCTGGGTGGCACCTCACTGACATTTGCATCCTGTGGATGGCATGTTCCGGCTTAAAGGGACAAAGGGCCTCTCCACTGGAGCACCAAGGACAGGCAGGCATGGCGTGTTCTTTTACCTCCTTCCAGCGTAGGTAAAACAGGAGAAGCCTTTGCGTAGAAATTTGACACGATTGCTCATGTTTGAAAGCTGCATCCTCTTGACTCAACAATTTGACTTCTTATTTTACATTTTCCCTTGCACATGCAAGGACAAGTGCATCTATTTATTTAATTATTTATTACAGTATTAAAATATATCTTTGAAGACAACCTAAGTACCTATCAAAAGGATATTAGTAAATAATTTATAGTCCATTCATACAATGCCATGCAATCCAGGCAATTGTTGAAAGTAGCTCTATGAGGCAGGCACTACTATTCGTCGTCTTGATAAGGAACACAGACACAGAAATATTAAATAACTTGATGAAGACACATCTTTCTCCCTTCCTCCCTCCTTCTTCTCTCCCCACCCAGCTCATCTCCACCTCTGTCTGTCTCTGTCTCTATTTCTATTTCAATCCCTGTCCTTATCCATGTCCATCTCTCTTCTTATCCCTGCCCTTTCTCCTTCTAGCCCCATCCCCAGCTCTATCTATTTCTGTATTTTTATTTCTACATGTGTGCATTTAATGGTGAGTACAAAGGGAATAAACTTTTCAGAATTTAACTAGTTAATTTAGGAGAGGGAGGCAAGTTGAGGTAGTAGAAGAAGCCATTACTCCTCTATACTTGGAAATTTGTCTATTTTTTTCAACAGAGATTTTTGCTATAGGGCACGTATTCTCATCGGAGAGATAGAGAGACAGAAAGTGAGAAATTACCCCCAGAGGGGATAATCATGCTGCAATATCTTCTCCTCTGTTCTCCTCTCAGGATTTTGTCACACATGCACATGCACTCAGCATGAGTTTAAGCTGCCGGGTCTGGGACTCAAACCACAGTCAATTACTGGGGAGTCCAGCAACATTATGCCATCTGTTGGTTCCAAGAAATTGGGTAGGTTTTTACATGTTACTCAGATAATGATCAAAGATGTGTGAACGAATAGGTGCTTTCTTCGGGCTGTGAGACACTGGTCTTCACTGAGGAGTCTCCCAGACCCTGGTGCAGATCTAGGATAGCTTTAGAAGATGGTCACTACCTGCCCCTCTCTCCAGAACTAGACTAGAAACTGGCCAATGTTTGAAACCTTCCAAGCAGCACACCAACTTCACCCCTGCTCCTGGGCAGGCCACATGCACATCTTCCTTTAATATTGGATGAGAAAGATACGTTCTCCCAGAGCTTCCTTTAGCTCTCTTTTCTCATCTCTACCACAGGCAACTCCAGTTTCTTTTTCTCCTGCCAACTGTAGCAATCACTTTAGAATTTTTTTTTTTTTTTTTAAAAACGCACATCCCTATGTTTCATCTTTCATTCAAATTCAGTAAAACTCAGGTGGGGTCATGGAATCTTTATATTTGGAAGGTTTCCCAGTTGACCCAGATCATCAGCCAAACTTTCAAACCAGGGGATGCTGTGGATCACACGTCAAGTAGTAAGGTTCTAATACACTGGAGCAGGCTTTTAAACAGACATAGGGAGGCCAGTAGATGGTGTGGTGGCTGAGGTGCTGGACTCCAAATGACCGACTGTAGTTCCAATCCCAGACCTGGCAGCTTGCTTTCTCACTTTTCCTTCCTCTCTCTGTCTCTGATCAAATTAAAATAATAAAATAATAATAATAGTAATAATAATAATAGCAAATGGAATTAAATAAATAATTCTCTCTTTTATTATTTTTTTAAATAAAAAATGATGTGAGGAACAGGTTCTTGGCCAAGAGGTCAATCTGCACGATGTGACGATGCATGAGACAGTCCCCAGATCCTCAGAGGAATAGCCTGGCAAAAGAGGCAAGCTGGGGGAGTGTGAGGAAGTCAGGACATTAAGGCCCAAGCCAGCTCCGCATGAAGGGTGACCACAGCTGATGGAGCAAAGGTTAACCCTGAGCCAGAGCTCCCCTCCAGCCGGATTCTGTGCTAGGACATGTCAACTTCTGGAGGAGATCTCAACTAGATGTAGGACACTCATGGTTGGTTCAGAATTTAGGAAGATGGGTGAAGAATCGGGGGAAGGAGATCTCTCCTTCTCTTACTCTTACGGTGCATCAGTGCCTTCACTCAGACTCTTCTGGATAGAGACTCTGAGGAGACCCTATATTTACCTCAAAATAGGGCCCTAAAATTAGCTGGAACAAGATTTTCTGTGTCTGACAGAAACCAAGACAGATACTCTGGAACTTGTCCTACTGCCAGGAGTTCTTGTCCTGTCAATGGCTAACACCAAGCCAGGCCACCAAGTGGACCACTATATTTTGGGCAAAGAATAGAATAAGCTGCAGAAAAGATCAGCTTTTATTATCTCTTCTATCTCACGATGGAAATAAGTGCCTGATTCCCTCCTCAGGGCCCTTCTGGGATATCTGATTTGGGGCATCCTCTACCATGTTTCTCTCCAATCTTTAAGCATACGGAAAGACTACCAGGGTTCTAAAGAAATTATTTACTCCATCCCAAGACAAAAGCAATCATCACGCACAGGTTCTTCATCCATATAAGGTTGTTACAGCTTCAGCCATCTGATAGGCAGGTAGATGGGGAGAGAGACACTCTACAAATAAAGAGAGGTGGATAGAGACAGATAATGTAAAATCTTATTAATTATACTTCCTATGAAGAACGCTTTAGAGTCTAGCTATGGTAGCCTCCTGTGCCTTGTACTAAAACAATGTTCAATGTAGATGACAAAGGCCAGGCAGCCCTGGCTTAGCCTCAAGGGTATAAGCTGACTCCCTAAATATTCACTTTCTCCTCTCTGCACCTTACTCACCTCATTTAAAGGTAAGTTGAAAGAGTGCACGTATCTCAAAGTGAAGTTGCCAAGACTGAAGAAAGAAATGAAGCACTCACTGAGTTTCATGTTTGACATGAAACTCAGTTTTATACCTTAGTTACAAACGCAGGGCCATGGTTTAGTGCCATGTTCAAGGTCACCCCTTAGATGAATGACGATTCCATGGCAAGAATGTGGACCTCTAACTTCAGGCTATGTATTAAGACCAGTAGACACATTCCTTGTCTCAGGTCTTCTGAATCCGGCAGTTCAGAGTATAACTTCTAACCGTGCTTGCAATTTCAGGCCTACAAAATATTTTGGCATAAATATATTTATGTGAAAAACTTTAATAACTATAATTAAAGCATATTGATAGTCCACATTCTAATAATTACATTATAATTAACTAAAAATCCTAGTCACAAGCAAATATGTCAGGGAAGACATCAATGCGATGAGGAATACGTATGGCTCTAGTTCAAATGCACCACCTCGGAACGGGTGACAAGTATGCCTGTGCAGGTGTGTACTCACGCAGTGCTCTGTCACCTACCAGAAGCAAGACTCGATAATGATCGTTTCGTTTTCTCTAAAACTTTTCCTTTAACATGAAGGTCAGAATTCTAGGTGGGAACACTTGCTTTTCGATGGTTCCCTGGGGTATTGTAAGGCAGATCGAACACTAGATGTCACTGTGTTGCAACAAAATTTGGATTTTGAATGCATTTTTGTGTGGCTGTAAATAAGGTGTGTCTCAGGGGGGCAAATGAGATGTCTTTAGGAAGGATGGATCTTCTCAGTGGTCTCTTAAATTTTCAGTTGAGTCAGATATTCTAAGGTTTACTGACCATCTATGCAGTTTTATTGCAAATAAACACACATATATATAATATATGTGTTTTTAATAGTAACAGTGGTTTCAAAGGCTATATTCCAATGCCCACTTTTTCTGGGTTTATGCCATAAAATTGGAGCATTTTAGACTGAAAGCTCTAAGGTAAGGCACCCCAGCCTCTCTTTGCAATCTGGGCTCCTGCCTGACTTCCAGACTTCTCATAGCACCTGAAAGCCCTTCCCACACCTAGGAGCCCCTCCCACATCCGGGAGCCCCTCCCACATCCGGGAGCCCCTCTCACACCTGGGACTCCATTAAGTGTGACATTTTCTCACAGTCAGCTTTCTTATCTCCCTGACCAGTGAGGGGCATAAAGCTATTTTCATCATATAAAATATCTGGGTCACTTTTAAATTTTCACTTTTATGCCTCTTATCATACCTGATGTTAGTTCACTGTGGTCTCTAAACCCTAACAAGAGCCTATCTAGGGTACTTGCACTGCTTTAACTTAGAAATCATATTTTTAAAACACACACTCTTCTGACACCCATCTCCCCACTGGTTTCTCCAATTCAATGTTCTATACACATTTAAAGAAACCAAACAAAGGAAAAGCGACATGAACAGCACCCCCGAAATCAAGCTTAGATGGCCACCCCCCTGACGAGGGCACCGGAGTTAGGCTCCTCTTCCAGCGTGACCTGCTGCAGCTGTCACCATCGAACTTCTTGTTTGCCTTTGACAGTCTTCTATTCTACGTCCCCGTCTTTGTAGGAAGTGCTGTCCCTGCCTAGACAATTGTTAGTTATTTCTTCAGCTGGTCAACTCCAGGGTCCCTTCGTCTGTGTGCTCTGCATCCCAGCTTCCCCAGTGCTCGCAGGCTGCATCCAACGATTTCTTTCTATTTCTGTCTCTCAGAATGCACGTGGCCTGGGGAAGGCTGATGCCTTTTCCTCTTTGTTATCTTGATACGGTCAGACATAGTAGTGAAGTGAATACATAAGTGACGTTTCTGTGTGACTTATAATACTTTCCTCTAATTTCAATTTTGTTAACTAAAATTTCACAAGAATGATTATATGGAAATTTCAGTTGAAGCACCAATAAATCAACATGTCATATTCCAGACTGAGGAGCAAGATCTTGAAACTGAATTTAAGGAAAGAAGTAGAGCAATCCAATTGCAGGGTTCAGCACTCCAGGTCCATCTGGTAACATGGAAGGTTTGAAAGACACTGAAGCTGGGGCCAAGCTTTTCCAGATAAGACATGCATACATATTAGTTTGCTATAGGACACATGTGCCTGCACGCATGAGAGAGAGAGAAGAAACGTGAGGAAGCACCCTCGGGGTCGACGACCACGCTGCGATCTCTTCCCCATTCTCTTCTCAGGATTTTGAGCACACACATACATGTGCCTAGCTTGTTTCTCAAACCATCGAGCCAAGATTTGAACCACATAGTTGGCCATGTGGGATCATGCTGCCTTAACCCCATACCACTGGCTGGTCCTGCAGCTGAGTTTTGATGGGCCACAAGGAATTCTGGTGTTCTCTCTCATATCTCAAGTCAAAGAAAGCTCACTGTGGTTTGTATTTTGGTCTACACAGTCAGCCTGTCTCTAACTCCCTTCTCAAAGATTCTGTGAGTGAAAGGGAGCCATGTGAGAGCTGGCGAGGAAGACTGACCCTTGGGCAAGGATGTGTGACTGTTCCCCCTGGGTCAGGCACGAGCTGTGAGCAAGGACGCACTGACTCCTGCCGCAGAGCGGTGCTTACTAGGGTAGAAAGACAGGGATCTGACTGCCCTGATGCCGAGGTCCTCGGGAAGAGGCAGTGGTGACCACCAGGAATGGCACCCTGGCTGTTATGCTGCTGCCTCCCAGCTCCAGCCTGCCCTGCGATGCTGAAATGTTTGGGGGTGCCAGACCACCCTTCCCCTTTGCTGGGGCTCCCTGGTCAGTTCTACTCATGTGCTAGAGAGGGAGCATGTGAGACTGGAGGAAAGGGAAGGGCTCGACCCTTTCTCTGGAATGCTGTCCACATCAGCAGCAGCTGGGCAGTGCTGCGCCTGCTGAGTAGCATTTATTTCAGTGTCTAGTTCATCCGCATTTCTAGAGCCAGTCTCACCACCCCTTTCTCCTCCACAGCACTCCCACTTCAGAAGCATGAGTCCAGATCCAGGGCGTCCTCCTGTGGACTCTCCAGGGGTCAGCTCTGGCCAGACAGCACCCCTCCTGGCAGGGCTGGTCTCCAACTCTGGTGGGTCCTCCTGAGAGCGGCCATGTTCTCCAAACAAACCTCCTCCCTTTGCTCCCTAGACAATGGGCAGCCTGGCTCTCCCTGCACAACCTACCACCATGGGACTCTGGTTTCCCCTTTTGCCTTCAGGTGCCTGATGCCTGCCTAGCCCATTAATTCAACTCAAAATTCTGTTAAAATGGCCAGCAGGTTTCTGTGTTCCTGCTTGGGCTCTGACTGAGAAAGGAACTACATTTTCACATCCGGAAGACAGCAGGTATAGACCCTCTGAGGCATGGAGAGATGTGAAGACCCCACAGAAGCATTTCAGAGAAAACGGGCTGGCTCTACACACCCACCTGCCGGCGTCTGGGTGCCAGTTTAAAACTAATCCGGTAAGTACAATCCTTCCTCACCCCTCTCATCACAAGCCTGATTCAGATGGAGTCGCTGTTACCATTCCTAGTGTGGGACCTCGTGGGAGCAGCCCTGGGCAAGACAGGTCCAAGGGACCAACCAAGGGGTGCAGGGAAGCATCATCTCCAAGTCCACAGGTTTGATTCCTGCACCAGCTGCACACAGCTGTGATTTCACTGCCACAGCGCTGCTGACATAGAGCAACTGAGTTTCTGTTTTCGTTTTTGTTTTTTACTTAAAAGTGGCCAACACACACATGCACAAAATGCAATGAAGTCTGCCTTAAATTTCATGTAGGAGCAGAAGTAAGAGCTTCCACCCACCCCTTTCCTTCAGCAAGCTTAAAAGAAATGTGGGACACAAAGATGTATATCATGCATGCTCTGCTATCAGTCTGGAGTGTAGACAGACGAGTAAATAAAAAATATGCCAGCAATGTCAATTGTTGACAGTCACTGAGCCTGAGGTTTTATGGGAGCCCTTAAGGACATGGCCTGGGATCTGGGACCAGGCAGGAGGCAGTGGCATTTCTATGTTCTACTCTATCTAGAGACTGTGGGGCTTGGTCCTAGCACCCGAGACTGGGATTGGGAATCTTGTAAGCAAATTTACAGTGTTTGCCATGCACCTGCCTGGCTATACTGGGGACAGAAACCCCCAAAGGGCAGTGAGGGTGTGATGCTTGTTAAACAGGTGCCAGGCCGACAAATGCGAGGTTGTTCACGCTGTTGCCAGGAGAGAAGAACCTCCACGTGAAGGCCAGGGTCTCAGGGCCGCCTGATTCTTGCCAGGGCCCTGCAGAGGATTGCCAAGAGAACAAGGGGCCCAAGGAGCGAAGTCCCTGCACCCCGAGAGCCCATCAGCGAGGTAGGGGAGACCGTGCCGTCCTGCCAGCAGTCAGACTGGGAGCAAGGGCTTCCTGGTGTCCTCCGGGCAGTGGATTTAACACCCAGAACGTGTCTATCTGGACATCCCCTCACCAGGGAACTGGGACCTGAGCAGCTCCCTTCTCTTGGGCTGGCTCCCCAGGCCCCAGGGACAGGAGCAGCCCGCGCCCAGGCCGGCTGGCGCCCTCGCCCTCACTCCGGAACTGCGCGCCCCCAGCTCGCTGAAAGCCTTATTGATTGCTCAAGTGAACTTCTCAGCCCACGGTTTCCTCAGCCCAGGCAGCTTGCATCTCCTCTGACGTGGCCTCTGTCTTCTCCCCTCCCCAGGAGCCCGGGGCCTTTTGCATTTCAAACGCTGACAGCTGGGTGAACTGCTGCTTCCGCCGCCAAGGAAGGGCTCCTCGCGGTTCACAATGGCTGGCCAGTGCGCGGGGGCCGCGCTCCCTCCAGCTGTGAGGGAGGCTTTTGCAAACGCCCCCCAGAAGCTGCTGTCCAGCTGCCGCCGCGCCCTGTGGCAGGCCTCTGCATGTTAATCAGCCGCCCCGCTCGCCGCCTGAGAAGGGCTCGTTGTGGGGCCGCGCAGATGCGCCCTCCTGAGCCTGCAGGGCCCGGGTCTTCCTTCCGCCCGCCCGGCAGGTGAGGCAGCCTGACGTCAGCGCAGGTGGCATCTGGGGTCCCTCTTGGTGCTCTGCGTCCCAGCCTACAGCTCCGCCCTGAGTCCTCTCTAAGGACAGTGTTTGAAGCCAGAATCCTGGGTGCCCTGGAGAAATACTCGGACTGTGTGAGGGCGGTGGGTGAGCCAGGACAAACCGGGTCGGGGACGTTCTGATTCTGCACGCAGGGAGGTGACTTGGAGAGCCCAGCTCCTCCTGCTCAGACCCCTGCCCTTCCAGCCCCGTGCTTTCCTGCACTCTGGAAACGTCCCGCAGCCTTCCACGTCACTGTCTGTTGGTAATCTTGTCCCCTCGTGTCCTAGTTCACAGCACACGGCTCCCCAAACCCGGGTTCAAAGGCTTCTCCTAGGAAAATAGCCGCAGCATTTCCCCAAGGGATTTCACTAGTCTCTTTTCTTTTTTCTTTTATTTCTTTCTTTCTTTCCATTTTTTCTTTTTCTTTCTTTTTATTTTTCTTCTTTCTCTTTCTTCCTTCTTTCCTTTCTTTCTTCTTTCTTTTTCTTGTTTCGATTGCCAGAGGGCACTGTGAGCTGTCAGGGAGAGAAAAAGGGGGAGAGGGAGCATCACCCAGTGGGATGTGGTCACACTGCAATCCCTTCTCCTCCATTTCTCCTTCCTCTTGGATTTTTGGCACGCACGCGCGTGCACACACACACACACACACACACACACACACACACACATGCCTGGAGAGGTTTTCAAGCCACCCAGGCCAGGATTCCAACTCAGTCAGCCATGTGGCATCAGACTCCTTTAACTGCTCGGTTACCCAGCAGCCCTGCTTTTCGTTAATAGCAGCAATGATTCGTAGTTAGCGCAGATTCCCTAAGTGCCAGGTGCTAAGACCTATCCGGTGCAGTAACCTTGCTTGGTGTCCTCACCACTGGGATGGGTGCAGTCCTCGTTTTACAGACGGGGGAAGGGCGTAGAGACTTGTCCCTGATAGCTGGGTGCTGGTGCCGGGAGCAGGCCCCTCTCACACTGCTCAGCCCCTAGGGTCGACCTTCCTATGTGTCTTATCACGCTCTTCAAACACAAGCCCCTGGAGGACCAGACAGCGGCGCTGTTTGTCTCTGTGGCCCTACGAATGCTCAGCTTTGCAGAGGAGAGGGCCGAGGCAGACAGGAAGGAGCAGCAGGAAATGGGCTGAGCGACTACCTTGAGGCAGAGGAGACCTCCCGTGTCACGTGTCAACTTAACCCAGCGGGCATCCACAAAGAGCATTTTAACATCACTGTTATTTAATGGTGAAACTAGTTTTGGTTGTATTTGACAGTAGAAAGGAAAAATGTATTAAAACTCTAATTTTATTTACCTAGTTCAGGGGATGCTTGGAGTTTATCTTCTTAAGAGATGAAAGGGCATGTAGTCCTTCTCCTCCCCTCCCAGTGTGATTCTTCACAGACTTGGAGTTATAGCTCACACTCTTTTATTTCCACATTGATTTAATGATTATGATACTTACTTATCATTAGTCGGTGGAAGAGTTTTTTGTTATCCACAATTTGTAAATGAGGAAATTAGGATCAAGGAGTTAAAAATTTCTATAAAAACACAATGTCATTCCAGTCCATTGGTGGTCTCAAACTCACAGTCAGCATGGCCTACAGATGTGTTTTATTAGAATCGCATAATGCATTATTTTACTTAACTGTGATTTAATTAAAACTTAATTGTGATTTTATTTAATTACTTTATTTAATTGTGATTTGATTGAACATGCTTAAGAATTAGACTGTTTTACCTTTTTAAATTTCAGATTTCCAGTCTGTCTGGAAAAATATCAGGTGATCCAGCAACTGGTGCACTTTCATTTTCACTTGACAATCATCTGTTGATACTGACTTGTCCCTGACCACATGTAAACCCTCCCATGTGCCCATGTCCGACTTGCTTTACTGATTCACAGTGTCTGTCTTCACTGCTGAAGGCACTGACATTAGATAACCTTCAAGAAACACCACCCTTATCAGTGGAACAGTTTCAGAAAACAAAGATCTCATTGGAATACTCACAAGGCATCATTTCAACCAGACTTTGTCATTTGTATATTTTGTACACTACATTCTGATGTAGATTTGAAACATTAAGAAAGTCATTCCAGAGATCTGAGGATAAACATCAGAAACTCCAGTAATTTTTAGAAAACCACATAATCATTTCCTTTGATGCAAAAAAGTAACTTAATTAAATATACCTCTCTTTTATGGGAAAAAAAAAAAAAAAAAAAAAAAACACTTTAGGAGTTGTATTGAAAGTCCTAGACATTGTAATATGACAAGAAAAAATAGAAAGGAGTGAAAGTTATTAAAACTCAAGTAAAGAATAAAGTTGTCCATATATGTAAATAAAATATGTTATTTGAAGAAGAATCAAGAGAGGGACCAGCAGATGGCATAATGGCTATGTCACTGGACTCCCATGTAGTTCGAGTCCCAGACTCCAAGGCTTAAAACTCATGCCAGGTGTGTGTGTGTGTGTGTGTGTGTGTGCCCAAAATCCTGAGAGGAGAAGGAATTGTGGCATGGCTATCCCCCATGGAAGGGTGATTTCTTGCTTTCTGTCTCTCTCTGTCTCTCTGGGAAGTACACACGCCCTATAGCAAAAAATCTCTCTTCAAAAAGAAAAGAAAATTCAGGACCAACAGTTCATGTAATGGCTGTGTCGCTGGACTCCCATGTAGTTGACCAAGGTTTGAGTCCCAGACCTGGTGGCTTAAACTCACGCCCAGTGACTGTGCATGCATGCCCAAGATCCTGAGAGGAGAATGGAGGAGAAGGGATTGTGGTGTGGCCATCCCCCTGGGGGTGATTTTTCACTTTCTGTCTCTCTGTCTCTCTCTGTCTTTCTTGCGAGGACATGTGCCCTATAGCAAAAACCTCTCAAACAAATAAAAGAAAATTCAAGAGAATCTACAAACCATTAGTACTCAAGAACAACAACTTTATAAATTTGATTTATTTATTCAACAACTATTGAGTGTAGTGTCTATTTAGATGTAGAAGATACAGCAGTAAGAAATACATAAAATTCTGTCCCTGTGGGTCTAATCTTCTACTCATTTAAAAAATGAGTTTATAATGTCCCTACGCTGAAAGACAATGCTAAATAAGTTTATGTCTACTTTTTAAAAAGACACAGTGGTCAGGAAAATGGCTCATTGTTAAGATGACATCTGAGCAATGCCTTGAAGTAAGTGTAAGGAGATAGAGTGTGGCAGGAAGTTCATTCCAGACTGGAGAACAACAAATACCAAAGTTCTGTGCAAGAAGCATGCCTTGAGTGCTCGACAGCCATCAGGAAAGCAGAAGAACAGCGTGAGCTAGGGGGAATATGATGCAGGGTGAGGTTGGAGAAGTAATATGGAGCCATACCTCATAAGGCCTTGTAGCTCCTGGGAGGATTTGCTTCTACTATTAGTGAGATGGGGGCTACTGGATGGTGTTGAGATGAGTGCTGTCTAGTAGGATCATTGTCTTCTGTGCTCACAGCAGATTATGATAAGTGAAGAAGCAAGAAATCAGTTAGGTGGCTACTGTAATCATCTGGGAGAGAAATATCTGTGGCTTGGACTGGGTACTAAAGGATGAGACATTCTAAAGAATATATGAGTGCTATTTTTATAAACTTAATGTGTCTTGTGAGTTTTTAGTTTATAAGTGGAAAGAATCAAATATCCATGCATGTACTAAGATCTAAAAGGCTAGAAAGGAGTAGATTAGGAAGGGTGGAGAATAAGGGATTTGGTTTTGCACATACTAATTTTGAGATATTGAAACAGCCAGTGTGGCCCAGGCTTATGCTATCATAACAGAAACAAATCTCAATGGTTGAAGACAGAAATGTATTTCTTATCAATGGTACACCCATTGTAGATTAGACAGTTCTTCAGGGCAATTGCTCTTTATATAATGATTTCATGAGATGGCTGTCATTTGAACTCGTGGTCTTCATACTCACTGAAGGAAGTACAGCATCAGAAAACTGGGCAGGATCTTTTATTACCTCCACTTAGGAGTGTGTGGTAGATATGGTGATGTGTTTCCTGAATTTCCCCTGAGGTCTGAGGAGTTTAATCCTTGCTGTTAGAGTGCTGGGTGCTGACTCTCCCTGCTAAGTCACTCTGCATGAATTGTCTCATTACATAGGTAAAGAAAGCCAACTAGCTCAAGGACATGTCCTCTCTCTAGAAGCAGCCCAGTTCCAATGACAGTGGACCTGTAGAGAGAAGGTAGAGCTCTGGCCTCAATTTGGAACAATTCTGAAAGGCTATTCCAGTTCCAGAACTGCCCATGGGGTCAGCTGGGGTGCTGCTATCTTTGCACCACAGTTCAATTTTTCCTTCTGCCCAGTTCTCCTCCAACTCTATTATGGAAGAGCCCTCTAAGGGCTTAGTTTAATAAACCTTCTGAACCACGTCTGTGACTCAGTTTCCCAGAAGACTAAAGCAGATGGTGTACTTCTTATTTCCCCAATGAGAAATGATCACATTCTCTGACCTCAATGAAGTTGTGATGAGAAATAGTTATATGCCTAGAAGAGAAACACCAATGGTTTGCACTTGCAATGTCCATCATACATACCATTCTGTATCTACCAAGAAATATTAAGTGAGCAAGTGGGTATATGACTCTAGATTTAGCAATGGGTTATTCCCGGACTGGAGATAGTAATCTTAGGTGGTACTTAAAGACATGGTAGCAGATGATAGTCTCTGAGTACAATTAGAGGAAAGAGGTGAGATCTGAATTGTGGGGCACATTAGTATTTAGAATTCTAGGATATAAGAGAGAACTAGAGAAGGGAACTGAAAAGTTAAAGATATGCATATTCCATACATTAGCAACTGCCAAATAAACACTCTAAGACACTCTCACACTTATACACAAGGAAACATGTATATAAATGGACACTGCAGAATTTCTTTTTTTGTAATACAGAATAAGGAAAACATTCCAACTATCCAGTAACATGAGAAAGTTAAATAAACTGTGGCAGAATTATAAAGTGGTATAGAACATAGCAGTTAGAATGGATGGACTTGAATTGCATGTGTTAATATGGGTACATCTCAAAATATAACACTGAGCAAAAGCAGCAGGTTCACCATCATCCATTTAATACGAAACCATCTAGATGACTTTAAAAACATGAAAACAAGATCATGTATTGGTCACAGACATGTACCTGGACAATAACAGGGATGCTGTGCGTTCTGCAGTGGGGGAGGGACAGAAAGGGCATGCACCACCTCTACACCTGCTGTCTTCTGTTGTTCTTGTGAATGTCTCATGTTTTTAATATTAAAAGGTTTTTCCTGTATTACTGTTACTAAATACCTACAATATTAGCAAAATCTATTTTAGGCAACATTTGTAGCCACAGGTTGTAATGTTACTGATAACTGGTATCTTTGCTTTTCTCATTTATTGTCAAGTCATCACTGGTAACAGAGTAACATGTTAATGACGCTAATAAAGATAATGGTATCTAGACAACATCACGGCCAGTAACTCGCTAAGTTCTTCTGATACTTTATTTTATTTCATTCTCACAATGATCCAAGAATAGGGAGATTATTATTCTTTTGAGAAGAGGAGACTGATACTTCAGAAAATGAATAATCCCATCTTTCACAGCTAAAAAGTGGCAGAACCAGACTTGGTCCCGCCATCGTCTGATTGTAAAAAAAAATTCTGACTTGTAATGCTTCACTCCTCTCTCTGCACAGTATGAGACTCGGAGCATATGTTCCGTTATTGCCTACTAAGTGGAAGCAGACCACCAGAACTGGAGGTGCTTGGAAAGGCCAGTAGGAATGGCAGTGCCTGCCTCATATGGTCCCACTTTTCTTCTGTCTGAAGCCATTGAGCAGCAAAACAAGTAGAATCAGCCATCTTGCCTTCTCTCTCAAGTTCTCCATGACAATGAACCCAGTCTTTCTCTGCACTCTTTCCATTCTGCACATTTCTTCATAACAGAAGGAGTCGCAATATCCACATTTCCTCTTCCGGGAAAACCAATTTAATTCAGATGAACTGAACTTACTATTACAGATGGGAATGACCTCAGATAACTTTGAAAGGAAAAAGCCAAAGAAGTTAAATGATTTCCTCATTATGCAGATCTCTCTCCATTCCCGGACCTCAGGGATTCTCAACCTGGTTTGCACAGTAAAATCACCTGGGGAACTTGGCCACAGTTCCAATATTCTGATTTAATTGATCTGATGTGGGACTTGGCTTTGGAATCGACTTAACCACCCCAGGTGTTTCTAACACGAAGCCATGGTTGAGAAGCTTTGCTTTTGTCTCCTTCTCCTGGTGCAGACCGATCATCCATAGATCCTCAGCCTTGCTGGCCCTCAACTAGGGCCATGCTTCTCGTTTGCCAATTGAGTATTGTTTGTTCTTCAAAAACCCTTCTGAGCTTCATAAGAGAGTTTATCCTGTAATTTTTCGATACATAGGTCTTCTGATCAGTTTATTTAGTTATTCATTAGAGAGAGACAGAGGGAGAAGCACCCTCCTCAGAGTCTCATGGGGCGCAGTCCCCTTGCCCCAGCCCTCCAGCTCCTAGGGATCTGCAGCCAGCCACATGGCTTCTGGCACAGTTGTTTAGTTGTCTGCACGCTGTGCCACCAGGCTGAGCCTCTTCAGTGCAATTTTTAATCGATAAAGGAAATGAGAAAGCATTGTTCTCAATGGCTACAAATGAATATATTTGAGAGTAATGGCAATTTAGAATGATAGGCATTGAACTTAGTTCTATTTCAAAAATCTGTAAGAGCCTAATTACAGTTAAAATAATACCTTATTTAAAGCAAGGGCTGTCAAACTTTTTCTCCAAAGGGCCATATAGCAAAAATCTTAAGGTCTGCACATGGCATGGTGTCTGCTGCAACTCCTCAACTCTATAATTGCAGTGGGAATGTCAGCCACAGTAAGACGTAGACTAAAGGATGTGGTCGTGAGGCACTAAAAAGTGTGGGTTTTTTTTTTTATTTTTATTTATTTATTTATTTTGGAGAGGTTTTTGCTATAGGGTGCGTGCGCTTGCCAGAAAGACAGAGAGAGACAGAGAGACAGAAAGTGAGAAATCACCCCCCAGGGGGGATGGCCATGCCACAATCCCTTCTCCTCTATTCTCCTCTCGGGATCTTGGACATGCATGCACACATGCCAGGCGTGAGTTTGAGCCACCGAGTCCAGGACTCGAACCGCAGTCGACTACATGGGAGTCCAGTGACATAGCCATTATGCTAACTGCTGGTCCAGGCACTAAAATGTGTTTTAGAAAAGTGAGTAATGGTCTGAGATAGACTGTGACTATAGTTGGCCAGCCTCTGAAGTGTCAGTTTGGAAAGGAAACCATGTTATGATGATACACCTCTGACAAAAGGCCAAATATAATCATTATTTCTTAGATTGTGAAGGTATTCTAAAATTAAGAAAAAATTTCCAATTTTTTTTTCAAGAGCACTTTTTGCAGTGCTCTTCAAAAAGTTTGTGGCAAACATATTATGAAAAAATTATGCATACCTTCTCAGTCCCAAATAAGCTTTAGTTCCATTTTTCCATAAATTTTTTTGAAATAGTCCTATATGTTCAAAAGTTCATAAGACCTTGATGAAAATAAAAACTGTTTATGCCAAAATCTTTTGAGTACCTCTGTATCTTTTTAGTACAGCCTACCTTTGATACAATTTATAAATGTTTCTCTTTTTCATCTTAATTAACAGAAACAGGCTGCTAAACTTCAGAAGTAGTCAAATAATTACTAGGAAAATGGAAAGGCAGCAAAAAACAGTCATTTCATGATTTCAATTGCTTCCTTACAAAACACACATGCACCAAACTTTCTCAATAGTTGCATCATCTGAATCATAGTTTTCAGTTTCAGCCTAAACCACTGCCTCTTATGAAAACCAGCTTTAGTTGACTTAAGTCTTCAAACAAAATGAGAAAACTCATTGTTAGAGTGAAAATAATTCTTGGTGTGTTATGATCATTGCTAGAAGAGGCTGGCAGGAGGGGAATGCTCTTTTCTTGAAATTCCTTCAGCTTCTGAGAAACCTCTCCAAATTCTAGTAGCATCTGATGGCTACACAGGGCTCTTTTAGGAGCAGGCTGGGGCGGACTTAGAATCCTGAAACTTTTCACCGTGTCTCAGCAATGAGTAAAATGACTGCTTACTTTCTTATTAATAGAGTCCTTTTTCCAAAGTCAGAGAGTAGATGGAACCCAGCTACCCAGAGGGCAGGGTCACACAGCACCCCGGCAGGATGCAATGTGCAGGCCTGGGTGACTGGCTCCGGAGTATGCTCCCTGGGTGGGGGATTCCCAAGGAGCCAGTCATCTGCTGAGCATGTATAGGCTGGAAAGCACATCGAGAACCAGGACTGCCACACAATCTGGTGTGATTTGTGAACAAAAAGTCACCCAGAACCTTCGAGGTTCTTATGTGGAACCTAGAGAGCCTAGACCAAGTTCTGGATAGTTCTCCTGAGTAAAAGGACAAATCTTTGCAGGGTACTTTCAACTCTCGGTTGCACATTTTGCCTTCAGCTCTTGAGGGTCACTTTTGTTTAAGTCACTGCACTTTTCCTTTATATTTTATTTTCCAGCTGGTTTTAACAAACAAATGTTGAGAAGTATCCATCTTTTTTTCCCCCTTTTCAAAGTTTTTTGTCATAGGGCATGTGTGCTTGCTGGAGACAGAGAGAGAGACAGTGAGAAGGAAAGTGAGAAATCATGCCACAATCCCTTCTCCTCCATTTTCCTCTGGGACCTTAGTCATGCACACAAATATGACTGGCATGATTTTCATGGGATACAAACTGCAGTTGGCCATGTGGGAGTCCAGCACCTTAACCACCACACCACCTGCTGGCCCCATACAGAAGTATTTATCTTGAAACAAGAGTCACTTTAAAATCAAATAATTTCTTGCATCTCCACAATCAATTGTTAGAAGTGCAAAAGTAGAGAAAGTGAGGTTGTGACTTGATCCATAGAAAAGTGTGCAAGTCAAAGTTGGATTTTAACCTAGGTTGATATTTTTTTCTTCTTAAATATGTAAGCTTTAGAAATTGGTTTAACTCTTTGAGTCTTGGCCTCTTCATCCTAAATAGCACTTACAAGATCATTGTGCAACTGTCAAACAACACGAGCCATGTGCGTATCCTCGCCTCTCATGAATGAAGAGAGAGCGATGACCATGGCAGTGATGATGATGACTGTGACATTTGACAATGACCTAAGGATGGGTCAAAGAAGTGAGCTCATTCTGGCTAAATGCACAAGAAGGTAAATTGGTGAGAAATCAATGATTTCTGAGTCTCTTTTTCACCAAATGGCTTCAGAATTTGTTTTAGCATGACTTGCCAGAACGGAAGACACGAGCTTGTTCGAAGTAAAGGGCCACGTCACCTTCCTCAAAAGTAAGTAGATTCTGCAGTTAAATCGCCTTAGTGCTTCCTTCCTTCCTTCACATTTCGAAGTCACATGTAGCCAAGAAGAGAATCTCAAAGCGGTTGGTTGAATTCTCCTAGAGCTAGAGCACAAGACCTCAGTATGTATTATTTCAATTTCAGGAGCCCAATCAGCTGACCGTGAGCTCTTAGCTAACAGGTTAAAGCATTGTTATGGTTTCTAAAGTTCTGTCATTGGAATAAGGGGAAAGAAAGAAACAAACAAAGCATTTAATAGACACAAAAATGAAAAGTCACCTGTTCATATCTTTGACTTAAGTAATATGCACCATATCCATGCTGGGGAAAGCAAAGTACATTGCAAAGATGTACAGTGATTAAATAAATTCAGAAAAAAGGTTTCTATGATTAGTTCAGTCAACAAACCCAAAAAGATTAATCATAGTGTGAATTCCCTGTTTCCTATGAGCTTACATTGTCATGTCTCCATTTCAGGACTGCTGAGTGCTAGGGAACTACATCATTGTTAAAGAAAATGCCTTCCACTTCAGCTCAGTAGGAAAATTTGACAATTGGTATAGTGTTTTCCACCACAAATCTTTATTCATTTATACTTTCATTAAGTAATATTATTGGAATTCTGCTGTGTGCCGACCACTGTGATAGGCCTGGGGGATGCTGTGGTTAGACCCTGTCTCTTTCCAAAGGAATTTCTAGATAGGATAGAATACAGATAATAAATAGACAGTTATGGCTGTTATGAGTGTTATGTAAGGTAAGCAAAGGTGATAAAAAAATGCAGGGAAGCAGCTGAGTCTCTCTCCACTGGGCGGGTAACATCAATGAGACTAAGAGGATGACTGGGTCTTCTTTTAAAATCTGAAGTAGAATTATGTCAATTTTATCAGCCTATTGAAATTTTTTGAGAGGTTTTTTTCCTTAGTGTGCATGTGCTCTCTGGAAAGAGAGACAGAGACAGTGAGAGGGAAAGTAAGAAATCACACACTCAGGGGTGATGGCCATGCTGCAATCCTTCTCTTCCATTCTCTTCCCCAGAATCTTGGATACACATGCACATGCACCCAGTGTGAGTTTCAAGCCACCATGTCTGGGACTTGAACTACAGCTGGCCATGTGGGAGTCCAGTGACATAACCACTGTGCCATTTGTTGCCCCCTGCCCCCTGCCAGCATATTGGATTTTTTTTTTATTTTAATTATTTTAGAGAGATTTTTGTTATAGGTGTCTGTGCTCATAAGTGACAAAGAGAGGCAGAGAGGCAGAAAGTGAGAAATCGACCCTGTGGGGATGGCCATGGCACAATCCCTTCTTCTCCATTCTCCTCTTGGGATTTTAGGCACACATAAACATGTGCCCAGCATGAATTTCAAGCCACTGGGTCCAGGAATTAAACCACGGTCAATCATGTGGGAAGCCAGTGACACAACCATTATGCTATCTGTTGGTCCTGTGTTGGAATTTTTAAGTGAGGATTAAAATCTCTAGTTAAGTAGATGACTGATGTTTATATTACCTCTTTCTTCCAGTTAAAGTGGCATTTTGTCCCATCACCAAGTACAGAACATATTAAGTAACATTAATACAATTAACATATATTAAGTAACATTAACACAATTTTTAAAAATTCAGAAAGCAAGTCTAATCAAAGACAAAAAAAGACATGCTAGTGTCAGGGCCCATAGCATTCCTGGTGAAGCTGAACATCTGGTCATCTTACGTCACAGAGGGCTGCAGAGAAGCAGACGATACTGGAGTACCTGCAGAATCCCCTCTTGATGGTGGGTGCTTAGCTAGGGCTGGGAAGGCAGCTATGATGGCCTGTGTTGGCGCTGCCTTTAAACTTGCTCCCCTACTAACACCACTGACTTAATCAAACTTCTTCAGGACTAAGTAATCATTCATTTAAAAATATTACTTGTGAAATAACTCAACAAGAGAAGAATATGAAATGGGACTTAAACTAGAAGAACTCAGTGCTTTAGAGAAATAACTCCCATGCAGTGTGTAAAGACTATCCATACAGAGTATTCAAAAACTCAAAGGTAGGTAAAATTAACTCAATCTGAAGCAATACGAAAAAGTTTCTGGTTTCTCCAGGTGAGGAAAAGAAAGGAGGGCATTTTATCCTGTAAGTTTAAGCCAATGTTTAGATCAGTGAAGGGGTAAGTGCTTCAAGAAGAGCTAACAGTCAGCTTTTCTAATGTATTGAACTTGTGGGCATAGGGTGGAGGGATACTGTGAACAAACTGTAGGGGCACTTTTCACTGGTTTGCAATTTATGGTTTGATTGATTTGGAATGACTAAAGGATTGTACCAAGGCAATAATTCAATTAGTTTGTTTTCTAGAAAATTCTTTTAACAGTGCACTGTTAAAAGAATAATAAAGGGCTAGACAGACAACATAAAGAACGTATATACAGGTGTTGGGGAATAGAAGGGAATTACAGTCACCAAGTTGAGAGATGGTGTTTGTCCTAATCAGGACTGATGGGTCCTACAAAAAAGGATGCATTCAACACAGTCTGTGGAGTAAGATCCTCAGTGTTTCTTGACCAGTGAAATGTAGAAGTCAGCAAAAGGGATCAATGTGTTTCTCCTAAGACACACTACGGCACAGGGAGAGCCCACAGCAGTGCATGAGGGGTGAAGTAGGCAGTGAGGTACAATAATCTTAAGGGATGCGTTTCTTCCAGAGTGCCCAGCCTTGTGATACATAAGCTATCACACATGTTAGCTTGTGCTGATTGGGAGTTCAATGACTCTTGAATGTCCCTTCCTCGGAATGACTGTATTGCTTGCTTTTTCAAAACAGTGAATGGGATGCGTATAATGATGGTCAGGGAATTTTATGCTGGGCAAATTTGTATGAGAAAAGAAATCTTAAAAAATAAACCACCCACAGACTCCTATGAAAAAAATATTTTAAAACAAGAGGAAATGAAGGAGTAGAAAGGCTGCAGAAATTCAAGGTCGGGGAACATAAGAACTGATGAGTCTGCGAGTGTCACTTGCTCTGACACCAGTGAGCTGAGTGTCAATAACACCTCCACCCACGCCAGGCAGAGGAAACCTTTAAACTTGTGCCGACTGTCCCAGAGATGCCCACGAAGGCTGACTGCCTTCTGTTGATATACTTGAGACAGAATAAAGTGGTTCAGCCAAAATAAGGCACAAATGACTCGTCTGAAATAAGCTCACTGAATTGCATCTGTCTCCTGCATTTGAGGGTCATTTGATCCAGTGGAGCATCAGCTAGGAGAAGATCCTTGCACCTAAGATGGAGGACGGGGGAATGTGACATGTTCTCCATTTTGACCATTACATCCAAATAAATAAGGGCTGCTTTCAGACCCTTGGTGCCAATACTATGTAATGGGTGAGGGTAAAAATCTATGTGTGTATGTGTGTGTGTGTGTGTGTGTGTGTGTGTGTGTATGTGTGTATATTTGCTCACATACATGTATATGCTTGTATTGAATATATGTAACTGTAAAAAAGATAAAGATGCCCCTCTGTACACTTGTGCTAGAAGAGCACAGATGAGGTAAGCAATGCACTTGGTCCATTGTTTCAATAATTGGCTTTCAAACATTGCAGCTCTTACTAGTGTTATTAAGACTCCTTGTTCTGAAAATCATTGATTCTCTAAGTTCTATCATATACTCAGGTTTACACAAAATGGTAAGAGAAGGAAGGAGAAGAGTTCTTAAAGGGAAGAATATTCCAGTGGAGCCATGGTTGAGATACCTGCTGAGGGAATCTAAAACATAGGGAGACTTGGCCCTGGGGGATGCACATATAGTAGCATCCCTAGCATAGTTTCTCCTTGAAACAAAACTCTTCTGGATAAAGGACTATTTGCACAACCATTGGTGAGGCGAGGTGCTGGGGTCCAGCCTCGGCGTGGGTGGGTTATCTCGATGGAGGCGGCGAAGGTGAACAGAAGACAAAGGCCTCGGTGCCTTTTCATGCACGTCCTATGCCGGACACCCCTCAAAGATCGCTCTCTGAGTAGTGACAACTGCTAGGAATCATTGTGCATTTTTATTGAAAATGTGATACATGCAAGTAAAGGGAGAGGGGTTACGTGTTTCAATTATCAGCTCATAAAGTTTTTAACAATAGGGAACATAGATTCTATTCAGGGTTGGATTAAGGGTGGGTCTCGTGCAGTTCTGCAATTGTAGGTGGGTCTCCATGGAATGCAGTTTCGGGAAAGCAGGTTCCAGTAAGCAGAGATGATGATCAGCTGATGTGGCGCAGCAGCCATCTTGTGATTACCGGGAATGCTGCTGAGAAAAGAAAATCTCAAGAATAGATATTAGTTCCTATGGATCTTAATAAAGAATGATACTTATATAGTTTAATAGGGATTTAAAACATAATTTGAGGAATCCTAATATATTTATCTATTTCACTTGGTGAGTGTGGGGGTGTCCTGGGCCAGTTTTGGCCTAATCCTATTTTAAGTAAAGAAAAGATTAAGTTTACCTTAAATGTATTTTGAAGGGCCTTCCAAAGGTCAAGATTATTTCTACCTAGAAAGAACTTCAGCCCACCCTCTATTGTGACCATGGAGATAAAGCATTATAATTAACAGTAGGTGATCAGAGCAAAGGGGAGCGGTCGGGGGACTTCCTGGAAAATTTTATCGTATACTCAGGATATATAAGAGAGCTATGTAATTCTTTTATAGTAGTATATTGGGGAGTCAGAGGGGGGTTGCTTCCCAGCAAGGCTGCCACAGTTTCTGGAGCAAAATCCTAGGGTGGGGGGTGGGGGACGCACAGTAACGGCCTTGCCAACGTACGGAACTGACCGGAAGCGGGGGGGGCTCAGACAGATCCTGGGGCCCAGCCGGGTTGGACTCCTCTAGAGAGGGCCTGAAACAGACGGGGGATTGAGTAGGTATTGTGGCATTTCCTGTTGCTAGACTTTCAACAAAGCTCATCACAGTTCAGCAACATCAATGAGATTTATTGGTTTGTCGAAAGTGAGAAAAATTTTCTCAATAGACAATGATAAACAAAGGGCTTGTTACAATGAGAATAATTCTGGAGTCCCACATTGGATATCATTTCACCAAGGAGAATGAATGAAAGTATTGAATTTTCAAAAGGGTATGTGTTTGTGTGTGTGCACTCACACTATTATGCTGTGGTCAGGCAGCTGCTTTCCCTTTTTCTTATTAGAATTTTTAGAAACATTTCACATTCATTGTTTTTATATTCTCTGGTTTTCTTTTCTTCTTTTTCAATCACTACGGTCTGTTTATATGCATTTCACAAACATACACACTACATATTTTCAAAGTCCCCAGACACTAGTTCTTTCTTGATGTACCTCTGGATTAAGGAATGCTCACATCATCACTTCTCTATTCATATTCTATTCACTTCATACCAGCACAGAGCTTTTCCTTTCTCAAGATGACTTTGCTTTATTGTAAGTTTGTTGATCTTATTCCCTGTGTGCCTGAGTAGACCTGTAAAGAAAGACATTCTAGGTAGAAGGTTCTTTAGTGTCCACTAGAAGACCTTGATTAATGGTGATACAGCTGAGACTCCAGAGTTTAAGTAACTTGATTAGTCACATTATTGGGATAGGTATTGGTCAATTAAATAGATTTTTTGTTTATTTGTTTCTTTTTCTTCCTATGTTAAATATTTACCAGAAAGAGACAGGTACAAAAAGGCAAGCATATACAACATGAGTTTTACTTTACCTTCTTTATAAAAAGGCATTTTTTTGAGGAATTTTTGCTATAGGGTGTGTGTGTGCTTGTCAGAGAGACAGAGACAGAGAGACAGAAAGCAAAAAATTACCCCCCCCCCCCGGGGGGATGGCTATGCTGCAATCTCTTTTCCTCCATTCTCCTCTTGGGATCTTAGGTACTCATGCACATGCGCCCGGCATAAGTTTTAAGTTGCCAGGTCCAGGACTTAAACTGCAGTCAACCACATAGAAATCCAGCAACATAACCATTGTACCATCTGCTGGTCCCTAGAAATATTCATTTTAATCCAAACATTAAAGGGTACCAGGTGCTATAGAGATAAAGCATTTCTTCTACCACTGCTCTTGGTCTATTCCTTTGCAGTACAACTGCAAAATACAATTCCTCTCTTTTTTAAATCATTAGCTCTTTTTTTCAGTTTTTCTTATTAAAAGTTTAATGTTTTTCAACCAGGACAAGAGTGCTGTATAAAAGGAAACTATAATATGGAAAGAAATGAACATGTGATAGAAGTGATTCTTTTGTTCACATGAAGTATAAACCAACAGATTCTGTATGATGGGTGCTTTCCTTTCAAGCTGGCATGCAGGGCCCACTGCTTTTATCTCAGGATGGAAGTGCAAGGAAAGAAACCCACAGAGGACAGCCAATATAGGTTTTCCTGGGCCACTGGAAATTGCTTGGTGTTATACAGCTGTTTTACCCCAAACTTATCAACTAGAGCTCATTACACGGGCACACCTCACTGCAAGGAGTCCTGGACGGTGGAATGTGACTGTGTGTGCATACATGAATGTGTAGGTAGGTGTGCACTCATAGTCTACCCACAATTTCCTGCAAATCACTTTTACCAGAACAGCCCACACAGCTCTATCTTATTACTTTTAGTGGTTGCATAGTGTCCCAGTGGAAGAATGTCCCATGTTTTGTTTAACCAGTCTATAGGGTCTTCTTTTTGAAAACCACACCAAAGTCACAACACAGTGAAACATTGTTTATTCATTCTACATAATGGCATGCTTTGGAGATTTCGGTTGTGTGAGTGGTGAAGCCTTTTTCATACTAAGTACCACTTTTTACTAAAATTAATTTAAAAAAACACTTTTGCATAAAGTTCTTTCTAAAAGTGTTACACAGCTAGATTTCTTTTTAGGAATCAGCCACAAAACCTAATTGGATTATTGTGTTTATGACTCTGTCAGAGAGAGTGGGGCTCCCCAAACATTAAGGTTTGCTTTATATATTTTCTGGTCTTTGTTAATAAGTAGGTCTTTCTCCTGGACTGCGGATGTAAACAATATATGTTCGTTCTGGGCCAATATAAATGACTGGCTAGAATGTTTAAGCTGTCTTTCCCTATCATGGTGGCCAAGGGTGCCTCACACTTAAGTGCTAGAGCCACTAGATCAAAGCCATAATTTTTCAATTACCATGTGGAGGAGCACCCTGCGACGTTGTCAAGACTTGAGGTAGAATGTTCATGACTGAAAAATGCACCTTCACTGCATTAACTGCTCGAGACATGAGTGTCATTACTACAGCATATCCTAATAAAATGCCCATGCATATATTTAATATTATTTAAATGTTAATTCTGTTATTTGGCATTTTTAATTAATATTCACTTAGAAGTCTATAGGGTCTGACTGATTGCATATGGCTTTTCTAATCATTATCGTACAAGACTTGTAGAACAATATAATTATGTGTATAGAGGCTTTGAGATGTGACCTACTATTTTAGTCAGCATTTATGACTTCATATTATTTCATTTTTGAGTTAGCAGACTCTTTATTTCAATAGGAAGTTTGTGCTTGCATGTATCATTTCCACCCTATTGTCACTTTTCATGATATCTTAAGTAATTTTAATGGATAACATCTAAATGTAGTTTTATTTGTAGGATAAAAAGCAAGGCTGGCTCTGTGGTGTGGCAGAGGTGTGCTGCCCCGGGGAAGGCTAGATCCTACATCACCATGTAGGCCGAAACACACCAAGCAAACATGTAAGTGCTCAAGATTCACTGGGCTGCAGGACTGAAGGAAGAGGATTGTGATGTGACCAGGCCTTGGAAAGGACACTTAGACCTTTCCTTCTTTCTCTCTCTCTGTCTCTCTCTCTCTCATGCACATGCAGGTTCTCTATCATGAATAAAGGGGGAAAAAATTAAACCTGAGAAGGAGAAAACTGCCTGAAAACTGCCCTCTGACTAAGCTATTTAACTCAGTGCATAGAATTTACAGCCTTGACTTTCTATTAGAAATATTTTTTCAGTGAGACTTCAAGCTGCTTCCAGTCTGCCTAGTTTTAATCGTGGTCTGTGGCAGTCTTTACTTTCTCTAGATTTTCTTTCACTCTATCTCATTTTTCCTTTTCTTGTTTTCTACCTACATATTACCTCACTCAGTCCTGATGTCTGTAGAGGATTAAAATTCCAGTGGGGGTAAGGGGATTGACATTGGAGGCCCAGGTCCTCATCCTGCCTGGTGTCACCTGGTGTCCAGTTTCAGAAATCAGGTCACCATCTGCTTTTAAGGTTTTTCCTTAGTAAAATGATAAGAGTCAACGTAATTACCAATTAAGCTTTTACTATAATCAAATTATCTGATTTTAATTAACAGTCTTTGGGGACTGAAAATCTATTTGACTCTTCTAATCGAGCAGAAACTAAGTGGCAGTTAGCAAACACATTCAATATATACTCTCGACCAGTTCACAATGTCATGCATTTCATCATTTCAGTATATGAATTTGTGAGATTCTCGTATTATTCCCATTTAATGCTGAGGTTTGGAGAAGAGAGTCACATGTTCAAAGTCAGAGGAGGAATAAACAAAGAAGCTGGCAGTTGACTTCAAGTATTTTTGAATTATGGGCCTCAGCTCTTCAGCCTTCTATCCTACTGTAAGCAAACAGGAATAAATGCTAGGTGGGTCCTCAGCAATTCACAATATGAACGCTTGGTGTGGTGGTTCCTGTCGGAGTCTGAGCATTTTCTGCCTTTGCTGCACAGACTTCAGTGGTCTGTCCTGTGACCTTTTTTTTTGGAGAGGTTTTTGCTATAGTGTGCGTGAGCTTGCCAGACAGAGAGAGAGAAAGCGAGAAATCACCCCCCAGGGGGGATGGCCATGCCACAATCCCTTCTCCTCCATTTTCCTCTTGGGACCTTGGGCACGCACGCACACACACCCGGCGTGAGTTTTAAGCCACCGGGTCCGGGACGCGAACCGTGGTCGACTACGTGGGAGTCCAGCGACATAGCCATTACGCCAACTGCTGGTCCCTGTCCTGTGACCTTTTAAGGGGCCAAGCGATCCCTGAGAGCAGGAGCTGCTGAGCAGCAGGGCTGGCTGACCTCGCTCAGAAGATTCAGCTGATGAGGAAACAGCACATGGATTCATTTACTGATTTGGTCGTTTATTTATTTGGAGAAGTTTTTGCCTTAGGGTGCATGCCCTTGTTGGGAAGAGAGAGACAGAGACACTGAGGGGGGGAATGGCCATGCCACAACCCCCTCTCCTCCATCCTCCTCCCAGGATCTTGGGCATGCATGCACATGCTCCCAGGGTGAGTTTCAAGCTATTGGGTCCAGGACTGGAATTGCAGTCAGTCATGTGGGAGTCTGGCCACATAACTGCTATGCTCTCTGCTGGCCCCAATTATTTGCTCATTTACAGTTATTTTTTTTTTAATTGCAAGAGTTCTCTTGTGCTTGCCAGAGAAAGAGGAGAGAGAGAGGAGAATGCATCTCCCAGTGGAATATGATCATGTCACAATCCCTTTTCTTCCTTTCTTTGATCCCAGGATTTTGAGCACATACCCTAGGAGTAATTTTCAAGCCATAAGGTTGGGATTTGAACCTCGGTTGGCCAGTTGGGATGTGGACCCCTTTGCCCTGAGCTCCGGGGCTGACCCCCACATAGACATAGACAGCTATTATTCTGACACAGCAGGCAACACGAGCTACTTGTTGGCCTCATTCTGTGTACTCCTGAGGTGGGCTCGAGTGCATGCTGAGCAGAGAGGTCTACGCCACCGCCGAGAAGCGAGGGTGCGCCAGCCCCCAGCCCTATGGGGCTACTAGCAAACCTGCCAACCTTCGCTCCCGAAGGAGACACTGCCTTTCTGATTCTGGCCAGAAAACAAGTTTGCCCTTTTTGTTGAAGGAAACCTTCGTTTCCAAGACTGCCACAAAAACCTCGAAAGCGTAGTCTGTTGTGCTTAGAGATGCCGTGGAGACCCACATTGGGGCATTACCTCAAGGGTGAAAGGTCCCGTACACCTGCGCATCGTTGGACAGACACAGGACCCGTATTGCTCAAACTTTTCTTCACGGCCAGGAAGGATGATGCCCTGGGGTGTGGGTGAGATGTTGCCATGAGTTTTCTAGGAGCCTAATTTTCTTGTTCAGTTGGTCTGAATATAAATTGATATAAACTATCTAGAAAAAATTTTTGGGTCATACAAAGAGACACCATGCAATGATGCACATCCTATAGGGTTTCCAGGCCTAGGACTCAATCCCAAGGGAATTATCTAAGGTCACTGGGAGAAATCTACGTACATTATTTATAATAACAAAATGGTGACCACAATCTAAAGAACAGATTAGGTAAAGTGTGGTTCCTCTTCTTTATCAAATATTATCTTTTACTTAAAATGATGCTAGTGAAACCTTTCTAACTATAGCAAACACATCTGTGACACAATGTTATGAGAAAAAGTAGAGTTAAGATTGTGTACAAAATACGATTTCAAATGTAGTGAAACACCCACTCATTAGGGGAAAAGGCTCAAAGGAAACTCACTACATGCTTTTTTGAAGTTAGACTGGCAGATGAGGAATGACATTTTCCTTTTATCTTCACAATTGTCTGACAACTTTGGACACACATGTTTTAAACTAAAAAATATGTATAAGGCTAGAAAGAAACAAAAAGCAATATATTAAAGTCATCCCTAGACCTCAATCAGGGACTGCCAAGCATTTTTCTTCCTTTAATGTGGATTCCTTTCATTTGTTAAGTTTATTCACTAAAATCCTTTCATTAAAACCATTTGTCTGTAGAACATGAAATAATATGTGGACCTCTGAAGGGAGATCCCTCTCAGAGGTAGGTCATTACTGGGTAAGGGTGCCCTTCATGGGAAAGGAACCCTATTTTCCATTTTCCAGACCTCCTTAATATAGAAGAACCCACCCAAGGACTTGAGAAATTAGCAGTTGCCCCACCTATCATTAATAGCAAGCTCCACTGGCAGCGTCTCCCTCTCTTAACCATGCCTCTTCCTGCCCCACAACCATGTCTAACCCTGAACTGGAACCATGCTAAAATTCTGGGGTTTTTTTTGGAGAGGTTTTTGCTATAGGGTGCGTGTGCTCGCCAGAGAGACAGAGAGATAGAAAGCGAGAAATCACCCTCCAGGGGGGATGGCCACACTGCAATCCCTTCTCCTTCATTCTCCTCTCAGGATCTTGGGCACGCACGCACATGCTCACGGCGTGAGTTTTAAGTCACTGGGTCCGGGGCGCAAACCACGGTCAACTACATGGGAGTCCAGCGACATAGCCATTACGCTAACTGCTGGAACCCCATGCTGAAATTCTGAAAGCTCCTAGAATGTTCTAGACTCTCTTTGGCTCTAGGGTTTACCACCTGCTATTCCATCAGCCTGGAGCTCTTGCCTTTCAGTTCTCCCTACCCCAGCTGCCCCAGGCTGGGTCGGGTGGTTCTGCTATAGCTGAATTCTCTTGGCACCCCTCCCTGGTACCTGCCAGACCCCTGTGTGCTGTCAGATACTCCAATAGGCAGGAGGTTTGGTTTGTTTTGTTGTTGTTTATTACCATCAGGCACCTGCATTTGCTGGAGAGAGATGGAGAAGGGAAGTGAGAAATCACCTCCCGGGGGGATGACCAGGCTGCAATTCCTTCTCCGTCCTTCTCTCAGGTTTTGGGCACTCATGTACATGTACCCAGCATGATTTTCAAATCACCACACCCAGGAGTCAAACCGAGGTTGAACACACGGGAGTCCAGTGCCTTAATCTCCATACCACCTGCTGGCCTTGGGTTTAATTAGTGGTTTTCCTGGAGAGAGCCGAATGTTTGACTCTAAGAAGCAACAGTTAATATCCATACATCACCTCAAACTGCTTGGAACAGGGAGGGTGGGCGAGGCTCCAGCTGCTGTTCTGTAACAGCATAAATGCACAGTTCATTCTGTAAACACATGTTGTTGTAAGGAGACACACGACCTTCAATACTGAGGTGTCCGTCAGGTGGACTTCACAGTGAGTGGAGTAAGCCACCGGGTGAGGGTGATGAACCCCTGGGGTGTAAGAGTCAGGCACAGGATGAAACACCCCATCATCCCGTTTCTGCAGGTGGGACCCCGGTGAAATGAGGAGCACCTGGTGCTCCTGCAGGTAGGCCTTGGGTTCTTCCTCCTTGAGACCACAACTACCAGCTAAGCCCTGGCCTTCCTTTCTCTCTAACCCCCACTTACTAAGACATGTTTCTATTTCTGATCTAAGTTATTGTCTCGTAGTACTTAAACTTCTTTGTTTTATGTGATTTTTTTCTTAAAAATACACTTTTTTAACACTTTTTGAATGTTAAATTGTCTCAACTTATATCGAAGGTGATCTAGCTTTGGTAAATTGTCGAAGCCTCTGTTCCAAGTTATACAAATCCATCCTTGTCACAGTCTGAGTAAGGAATTTGCCATAGTGACAGTGCCAGTCACCCTCCAGAAGTTTGCCTGGGCGGTGACTTGCTGCCTAAGGTCTGGGAAGGAAGAAACACTTGCTTTCTTACAGAAGCATCACTTCCTTTCCATTTTCTGACTCCTCTTGGTGGAGAATTACTGATCGTTTTTAGAAATGCACATTTTACATATAGGTTAGATAGAAAAACATGTAAAATAGAACTATTGTAAAATTGAAATTAAGGTAAAAACTCTTGATCTAGAAAGAAATTTCAAAATATTTTAGGTGAATTATATTATATAAACTTTCTTAAGTCTTTCTCCAGACTAATGTATCTGTACCGATATCTCAGTTTCAGAAGAAGGGTAGATACTTTCAAAAACTTGCATGATTTGGATTCTTTTTTAAATCTCTTTTCTTTTTTTAAAATAACCATTTTTTTTCAAAGACCAGTAATACCCATTATTGTCTGTTCCACTCTTTGAAAGAAGAATTGTAAGAAAAGCAGTTAGTAAAAGGTTTTTAGGCCTTACAATCCTATTTGACTTAGAAGTTCTATCTGGTATGTAACATTCTTGAATTCTCAAATCCTGGGTATATATGGTTTTCATACTGGAGCTGTTTTCTTTAATAAATAAACAAGTAATTTCACTAATCTTGTCAAAGATGAAGAACACAACCCTTGTCTTGGAAATGAGAAATTGTTAATTATGTAGTCTATAGAGGCAATGTAGTACCTTTACAGCTGTTTTTTCCAGAATCTTAGCAATTCCAAACCAAGGAAAGAATATAAAACAAAAAGGAAGAAAGTTAATATTTTTGACCAAGACAGTGATTAGATTGCATTCCCCAAGGACTTTCTATGAATGTATACAAGCTCAAAATCATCTAAAGCCAAGACCTGGGTGGACCGGTGGCTCTTCCATCAGACAAGTCCAGCTGCTGGTGGGGGAGTGCCCCGTGTACCTCCCCCATCCTACCACTGCCCATGGCTGACAAGGGGCAGAAAGGGATTTTGCTGATGTTAGTGATTTGAAGTGAAAGAGCCAAGCTGCTTTTTAGAATGTAATTCATTCTGGCCTTTCAGTAATTTGTATGTTTTTCTTTTCATTGCATTTTTTCCCTTCTCAAGAAACTTGCCATGTGGTATTGAAGGTGATGTGTTGAAGGCAAAGAAAATGTTCTGTGTGGTTTCTTCCCACCCACGCACGGCACGCTTTGCAAACCTAGCAAGGATGGATCAGCCCTGCAGAGGAGCAGAAAAAAACCCAAAATACCCCTCCTCCAAAAAATACCCCTTGGTGTGAAACTCTTTCTGAGAAAAGCTGGCCTATTTCTTTAAAATAGAAAAAAGAAGTAACAAACATAGAGTTTATCTTAAGACTCTTATTTATTCAGATGATATCAATTTTGTTTCTGACACCATACAAAGTAGTTGCTACCCAGAGATTTTTAGAAAGTCAGGCAGAGGCAACTGCTGGGTTTTTGCTATGAGTGAGCTGTGTTTCTCACGTTGCTTATTAGAAGGTAAATGCATAATTACCCAGCACACTCATATAAGAGCAATAAACTTTATGGGAGTATTTATAAAACAGTCTGTTTACATCAACGGTGCTATACAAGTAACAAATAATAATAACATTGTGAAGAAAATTAGCTCCTTAGATGCATAACATTTAATATGTAGTTCTGTATAATTAATATCCTGCAATTTAATGTGTTACTCATTTTCTTTTCTTCCCTCCCCTTTACTAGGAAGAAACGGCATTTGTTTAATTTACTATGGCATTTTCACAGTAGTATAGAGCCAAAATGGATCATGCTGACTTAATCTGATTTCCTACCTCATAAATTTGAAACTGGCACTGCTTTATTAATTTACACTATGTCCACTCAGATTATTTGCAAATACTGTTACTTCCTCATTTCTATCTTTGTCTCTATGCCTACCCTGTACACAGAGACCTCTTCCTACTTTCAAGTAATTTTACTTACATGTAATCTGTGGTTTTCTATTGGAGGCAGTTTTGCTCTCTTAGAGGACATTTGGGAAAGTCCAGCGACATCTTCGGCTGCCAGATTTGCAAAGGGGTCTTATTAACACTGAGCAGATGGAGACTAGGGTACATTTTACACTGTACAGAAAGTCCTTCACAGCAAAATTCAGCTTGGCATGCCAATGGTGTTGGGCTAGCAGGTAGCATGGATGTTAAGGCAGCTGAATACCACATGGCCAACTCTGTGACTCAAGTCCTGGACCCAGCAGCTTGAAAATCTCACTGAGTGAATGTGTGTACGTGCCCAAAATCCTAAGAGGAGAATGGGATGTGGCCATCTGCCCTGGGGGATGATTTCTACTCCCTATCCCCATCTCTCTCTGGTGTGTGCATGCACCCTATACCAAAAAGAAAAAAAAAATCAACAGTGCTAAGGTCAGAAACTTTGCATTAATTCAGTGATTGTTTTAGATAGGGTCTCACTATGTCACAGTCCTTCTGGTTCAATTTCCCAGGTAACTGGGACTACAGGCCTGTGGCGGCAGGTCCAGCTTTTAGGGTAGACCAGGAATCCGACCTGGGCTTCACTTGTGGTCTCAGACTCTTGAGTAACAATGTAAACCAGCATGTGCTACCATGACTGGGCCTCACTGATTCTTCAAACATCTTCCAAGTAAGGATTATTATTAGTGCACTCATTTTATGCATTAAAAAGTAAGGACACACACACACACACACACACACACACACACATACAACTTAGGCACAGATAAACAAAAAATTTATTCAAGATAAATTATATGACATAAAGTGAAGGGCTTGGGTGACAGCCAGTGACGTGGTAATTAAGATGGTTAGATGTTGCATGGCCAACTGCATGGTTCAAGTTCTGGACTCAGTGGCTTGATAAGCATTCCAGGCATGTGTGCATGCCCAAAATCCTTAAAAGAGGGAGAAATGGAGGAGAAGGGTTTGTAACGTGACATTTCCCATGGCGATTCTCTTTCTCTTTCTCCCCAGTGAGTGCCCACACCCTCCTGCAAAAATTTTTTTTAAAAAGTGAGGGGTTTTGGGCTTGAACGCAGGTCTTCAGAGTCTAAATTCCTTTACACCTGCCTCAGGCGTTTTCTTGCAGGAGCTCTGTACAGGGTAAATTTTCTATATCTGACAACATATATGCCATGCAAAGAGTATGTGTGCACACATGTATTTTTCTGACACCTGTGCTCTTATTCTAAAAAATGGTCCCTAGGATCCAGACAGGTCTGACTATAGCCAAAATTGTGAAGAGAGTGAAGACTATGTTTGTTCTTGCCTCTGTGTTTGCCAATGATATCCCTGATGGAGTAGGTGTCTGAGAGATCCACCCATTGAGTGTCATTTCCTGGCCAGAGTACTTTGACCCATTCCTATGTCTCACCTCGAAAAACAGATGTTGGTCCCATATCTCAGGTAATCAACAAGACAACTCAGAAAGGTCCTATACTCAAATGCTGAGAGAAAATACTTCCTGACTTCTTCTAAGCCTATAGGATTCTCATAGAGGCCTGTCCTCTTTTTTGGAGGTCCTGGGGCTAATCATTGTGACTTTTCAACAGACACACAGTCATACTCAGGAGGAACACGTCATGTTGCCTGATCAGCTTTTCAAGCTCTCTAAGTCATATCCTCCTTAAGAGCTGCCCTAAGCCAGTGCCACAGAGAGACCTACATATTGGAATGACTTCTAAGAAATCATTCCTCTCAAAAGATGAAAGGGAAGAGTGGTTTGGTTGTGGGCTATTCCTGTGGTCTACAGTATCAGCTGCTCCTCCTGGCTCAGTGCTATCTATGTTAATAATGCTTTTGCCTTTCATTAAAGAACTACATTCCCGGAACACACAGAGAAAGAGTCCTTCCTCTAAACTATTTAGCTGTCACTGTCACCACTTAATAAACAGTTAAAAGGCAGTGACTCAGATTGCAGGTGCCAGTTTGGCCTGGGCGATTGTCAAATGGACCCATCCCAGCTAATTTAGATCTTCAAAGGCCCCACACAGGATGTCTAAGGCAGGCTTGATGCCAACACACCCCAGCACGCCTGAAGAGCAAGGCTGGGCTTGGTGACATCCAGGTGTGAGCAACGTGGAAGGAAGCATCAGAGGGAGGAAGCCTGTGCCTCTGAGTCAGGCAGTGATGTACCCAATGCTCTGAAGCTACGGCAGTCCTCCTGCTACAACTCTGGAGACAGAACCCCTGGCTCTGCCATGCCAGGTGTCCTTCTGGTCCTTCCCTCAAGTGTCTCTGCATCTACTGGGAAGAAGAGAAAATAAAATGGCTAGACACTAATAAGGGATCCTTGTAAATTTTTCACATGGACCTTCAGCTGGCCAGTAGGTCTATGTGCTCCTAATACAAAGCACTTTATCTTTCATACAAGCATGTAGCTAAGTACAGAAATGTCTGTGTGTGAGTCTGGCCCACATTCTTCCATCTGTAGAGGTTCATAAGGATGCAAGAATGAGGTGATGGGCATCTCCTAGGAATTTTGTGAATCTTTTTGAACCTAACAGGAACCTTCCTTACCATTCAAACTACAAAGCCTACCAAATGCCCATTTTGGACCAGATGCTGTTTGATTCTGGGAACACTCAAGTTTAATCTCATCTCAGGACTTCCAGAGGAAACAGCCAGTTGCAAATAACTTAATGCCTTAATAATAAGATAATGGATCTTTAAGAGAAGAGAGGAAAGGATTTCCAGCTCTTAATGTTGGAGATATTAGATATGGAGTTGGTAAAAGGAAACATGAACCACAAATCATGCATAACTCACTAACTTCAACTGTGACTCCAGAAAATAGGTATCCTTAGTGCAGAAGATTTTGAAAACATACTTATCACCTCCATTTGTAGCTTTGGCCTCCATGCCTTTCTCTTAAATCTGTGTTTATTATTCTAGTTATTCATCTTTCCAGCTGATTCTAGAATACAACGTTACTATGGCTCTTAAATTTTCCTGCATGCCCTGATGTGGTTTCCTACCAATGTTTTAGACCCAGCTAAAATATCACCTCTTCCAGCAACTTCCCTCTGACTCTGTACAGAATGAAGGAATCTACACAGAATGCTCATAGTTTTTTTTTTTTTTTTTTCCTTCCCCAGAGTTTTCTTTAGGGTACATATGTTTGTGGAGAGAGATGGAGATAGATAGGAGAAAGAGAGAGATAAAAAATGAGAAATCATTCCCCAGAGGAATGACTACACCACAATCCCTTCTCCTCCATTCTCCTCTTGGAATCTTGGACACACACACACACACACACACACACACACACACACAGTACATTTTCTGAGTCTAGTACCCAAACAGCAAAATTGGTCCTATGGAATCCAGCTGTCTCAACTATCATGCCACCAACTGGCTCTTCACATCACTCTTTACATTCACCTCTTTAATGCACATATCACTTTATACTTTGCATTTCTTTTGAAGAGTTAGGTTTCTTATGCAAGTAATTTCATCTAGCTCACATTTTTATCAATCACTGGAAGAGTATTTACACCCAGAAAAAAGGAAAAATATAGAAGTTAGTTTTCAGATTAATATTCAGTGAAATGTCACCAAAGTTTTCCATTATCTCTGTACAGCACCACCCTACCCCCTCTTGCTGCAACAGCAACCTGAGTACAAATTTACCTCAGCCCTTAGTAAACTTCAGCTTTTTTTTTTTTTCTATTTCTTTCTCTCTCTAATGAAACATGAGTTCCAAAGAACAGGAACAGAATCATTTTCTCAGCACTATATGGGCTCAAATCAGCAGGAGAAGCTCAGTGCTCATGCTACAGTTAGCTGCAAGTAGCACCTGTTCATCATTTGGGCAGTAGCTCTGAGGAACCAGCACCAAATCCTTTGTGTATAAGTCAAGCTATCCCACTGTTTCTGTTACTCAGAAAAGCTATGAGAGTCTCAAAAGAAATCCACATGAAGCTCCATTGAGTTCAAACTATTCATCATACTGGAACCTTCTTTTCACAAGTAGACTTAGCCTATGCATAACAATTTGCTTTTTTGTTGTTGTTGTTTTGGTTTCAACACAAACTTATGGACTGGCCTTCATATGACAATCTATATTTTAACCTTGGACCATATCTCACTTTGGCGCTGAAAGCCCAACCAGACAATCAGCATTTGAAGACAGTGTTAGGATGACCCCTGAATGCAAGTACTCAGAGCTCAAAATTCCTGTCTTACTAAAAGCTTAAACCTGGGGATAGCATGTAGAACTCATCAGTGAGCCTAAATTTATGTTTTTAAAATGTTTTTGTAAATAATCCCCATGTAGGAGATGTTTTATCTATTTTGTAAAAGTTTCATGACACATTGCTGTCCTAACCAAGACAAGGAAGATGACAAAATGGTGGTGACAATAGATCTGAGTCATGGAAACCATTCTTGAGAACTGCACACTGACCAGCTGCTTATGAATATGACAAGCCTCTTAACCTTGCTAGATCCAGTGCCTTCTTTGTCAAAAGATGATAATTATCTCTATTATTAAAAAAAATGCAGCAAAAATAATGTCTAAAAAGTATGCACGGCCAGCATACAGTTAAAAAATAACTTTTTTTATTATACTTTGATTCAATTTCAATGTACATTATCCTTTTAGTTAATATTTAGTAGCAGATAATAACGCAAAATGGAAAATGACATTTATTATTCTTGGCTGCTACAAAGCTTATAGTTGTTAAATCCTTGGTCACAATAGTTATGTGAATCTGAATGTTCGTTACATGGATTTTCTCTTACTCTCACATTATTTTTATCATTACTTTACCATTAGATTTTTGAAGTGAATATTTTATTCAGATAACACATGTTGAAAGTAGTTGAGGAATATTCTATAAATAAGTAAATACATAAATTTTACTTACGTGCACACACCTACAGACACACACACACAAACACACACACACACACACACAGTGGTGTGTGACTAAATTTAACAGCCAGTTTTTCAAAAGTAAACAAAGAAATAAGCTTTCATTTACAGAGTTTGCCAATTTCCATGGTGTAAATGCTTCTACCATGGTTAATTTTAAATTACCAGTAGTTTAATGGCCAGCCTGTACAATTCCCAAAGGACAAACTGGCTTTCATAGATAGATGCCAACATGGTGTAGGCTGCAAGTGGAGCCAACCTCAGAGAGGAGCCACAAGTCTGTGGACTGAGATAGTCTCAGAAGGTCCCAGGAAGCACAGACGATGCGAATTGCATCTGAGAGCATTCATACCATTTGGAAAGAAAGAAAGACTAGCATTGATGTATAGTCAGCTCATTTATTCATTACATATTTACTTAGTCAAGAAATGTTTTAAATTATATCTGTGCTATCCACTTGCTATAGAGTTCAAAAAAAAAGGTATTGTAATCCGTCCCCTCAAGAGGGAGAGGGTCAGAGAGACGTGAGGTGTGAAATAATGTGGATCCAGGCTTAGAGCTAGGCACACCAGAGTGCGAGGGTTGTGCCCAATGGGGAAGATTGGGGAGCATCTTGGAAATTGTGAATAAAGAGGAGAGGACCTCAGTGTGCACAGACAGGAAAGAAAAGGGCAAGAAGTTGGAGTGTGAGCTGCAAGCAGGTCCATTCTGTGACAACCTATGCACACCACAGGACAGGTGGGAGGAAGACACGTGGCTGGGGACTGGGGAAATACTGATTCTCAAAGACCTCACAGTCCTTGGAAAAAAAAAAAAGAAAAAAGAAAAAAAGGCCTCACAGTCCTGTTAAGGAGCTCGGAGTTTCTGCCTAAGCCTTTACACATCCCCGCTGCTGTGATCTGAGCAGAAGATCATAATTGCATTTCGATAAGTGACATGAACGAGTCTGTTGCATGTGCTGGGATGGAATGGCTAAAATCAAAGGCAGTGAGGTTTCTTCCAAGGCTATATAGAGAAAGATCTGGTATAGAGATTGTACAGATTGTACAGCTCATACCTTGTCTCTCAGTCTGACATTTTTACTGACCTGAGGTTGTAGGCCAAGCAATATCATTGTCTAATAATTTAAACTTAAATGGAAAATGACCTGATTCAGTTTATTAGTTAGCTAGTTTTAAACTATCTGTGTGCTCATGCAATAGGCTGTTCTATGGGTGTGTTGACCTGGAAGGCACTGTGTGTATGTGTACATCATTCTTATTTACACAAAACATATATTTAATTTTCAATTTTCTTTTACATTCAAAAAACACATTTGTTATGAGACTAGTTTAGTTTTGTGTCAATTAGGTACAAGAATAATTAAAAATGTTCCCAAATGATTGTTAGTCTTTTTTTTTTTTTTTTTTTTTTTTTACTGTTTTTGCCTTAGGGCACATGAGCTCACCTGAGGGAGAGAGAGTCAGATAGTGAGAGGGAAAGTGAGAAATCACACCCAGTGAGGGTGGCCATGCAGCTGTTCCTTCCCCTCCACGCTTCTTCTAGGATCTTGGGCATGCGTGCATACACATCTGGCATGATCTTCAAGCCACCAGGTCCAGGACTCAAACCGCGGTAGTGCACATGGCAGTACAGCAGTGTAACCACTATGCCACTTGGTGGCCCCAATGATTGTTAATCTTGATGTGGAGAGTATGCTAGAGATGGATTAGTAACAGAAAAGGTGAATCTGATGATAAAATTACATCAGCTCTAGAAAACTTAAATTGTCTGGAGCTTAGAAGATGAAAAGCTCTTTTGATGACCAGTGATTACATAGAGGTTTTTTCCTTTTCTGTTTTTAGATTTTTTCTGCTCTGCCAACATGGTAGAGTAACTGGGATTCAAAATACAAATAAACAAAATATTTATCATTACTAGGATCTAAAGATGAAAAAGAATAATTAAAAAATAATTTCTTAGTAAAGCCATATCTTTGGGTTAATTTTACTACTGGAAGGTCATAAGACTAAGGCACTGTCTTTGCATAAACATTGCCCTTACAATTTAAATTAGGCCCAGCTGCAGTGGCATAGAAGCATCACACATCTCTTTGAATGCTGGAAGCCACATGGAGTTTAGAGGTTTGAGTCCCAGGTTGATCTGCACATGCTAACTGTGTATATGCCCATGACCCTGACTGACTGAGAAAGGCTGGGGGCATGGGAGAGTGTGCAGTTGTGGTATGAGTCCCTACTGGGGATGCATGCCTTCTTTGTCTTTCTCATGAAAGAAATCAACTTTAAAAATTTTTTAAATAAACATTAAAATATATTTTAAAAAGATTGAAAAACAATTGAGAGTCATTTGACTTTGCATTTAATACACAATGATGAGAATTTTTCACTCCACTGTACACTTCTCCTTCTAATGCTTTATGGAATGCATGATTAATTTTCTTTTTATCAATATAATCAAATAATTCTGTTTGAAATGTGTTATTATAAAATCCACATGACCATATTATGGAACATTTGCGAACTGCAAACATAGATTTATACTCCAATGTTTATGCAGAATTTTGTAATAGCAAAACAATGGAAACAGCTATATTTCCATCAGTAAAATATGATATGATACTGAAAATAATGTGGTAGATATTGGCATAAGGATATAAATTCACATAGAACAATCTCAAAATCATTGCCCTGCATGCAAACTTCAAGTAACCAAACAACTCAAAACACAATGACATTTATATGCAATGAGTTTCCAAATGCATGGAACAGAGACTTTAAGAACAAACACATCAAGCTAAGAGAAGTTATCTTCAAGATATTATGCATGTTTATGCATTTGGAGAGATAGGAATAAATTTAGATGTAGTAATTGAAAGAGATTTCACTCTTTTTGATATGTTTAAAATATTTTTCACAATGCTGCATGCATTTTTACTGTATTAATTGTATAATTAATAATGAATGAGAAAATTTTTAAAAGTGGGTGAACCAGAAGATTCATGCCTTCACCACAGTAGTACAAAACTGGGTAAGATTTCCTATATTCCTTACAGTTTTTTTTTTTCCCTTTAAAATACACACACACACACACATACACACACACTCTGGATATTAGAGTCAATATCCCCCATTATCTATTTACTGTTTTTACAAATGACCATAGAATACTTGAGGTTGTGTATAGTGCTTGGCCCAGGGTGATCAGTGCTTGATGACTAAGGAGTAAATTAAATGGAAGAAAGCAGACAAAATCTGAGTTGAACCTCAGCTGAAACAGACAGAAGAGGGTGATGGACACCATCACAGCCCAGCTGGCACCAGACCACAAAGTCTGCAGAGACTTGTTAACAGCTCTACTCCCACAGGTTCCTTTGGGGTAGACAATGGCTCAGCAGTCTGGGCTATGCATCTGTCCATGGTTCTAACACACTCACACATGAAGGTCCTAGCCCATCCAGGTCAAATCACCATGAGCTCACAAATCTGCATTCAGGGGAGACCACTGTCAGTAGATAGTTCTAGGAAGTTCACAGTATCCATCCTGTTGTTCATGAGCCAATAACAACCCCATACATTTAAAAAAATTTTATTTTACTTTAATTCATTGTGTATCATTATAAAATGAAAAATAAATTTCCCTATCCAGAATACACTGCATTTTGGCTCAGTTAAATATATTACCATACATATTATCTTCTTTTATTTTTAAATTATTATAAATTATCAATAAGTTACAAAGATGTCTACTATCCTAGCACCATGAGATCTCTCTGTTCTACTCCAGTTGTATTCTTTTCTTCCAGAATTGTTCACATTATTCTAGGGAATTTTATTTCCATGTACATTTTAGAGTAATTTTTACATATAGATAAAACTTGCTGATATTATGATAGAAATCGCATAAAATTGATATGTCAGTTTGGGGAGATTTAACAACCTCACTGTGTTGTTAAATCTCCCCAACCTCACTGTTCTAATCCATGAACATGGTATGTCATTCATTTATTTAAACTATTTATTTATTTATTTATTTCTGAAAGAGAGAAAGCAAAATAGGTATATTTGGTAGAATGTAAAATGCCACAACCCCCTTGTCTTAGCTTCCCAGGTAGTTAGAATTATAAATACATACTACCACATTTAATCTGTTTAGGATGATCTGAGAACAGAAATTGGATCTCCTGTGTGCCCTCAGCCTGCATGTGGCACTCTATCACTTATGTCATCATAAAAAGGCATTTTTTAAATTTATTTTATCAGCATTTTGTAGTTTCAGCATAAAAGTCTAATGAATATTTTGTTAGATGGACACCTCAGTATTTAATTGTCTGTGAATGATTGTAATTAGCCTTGTAATTTTGATTTTTACAAATATGTTACTAGTATATAGCAGTGCAATTTATTTTTATATCTTATATTATGGACATTGATAAAATTACTTCAACTTTTATGGATTGCTTAGGAATTTTTTACGTGACCCACAATACCATTTGCAAATCTTTTTTGTCATTTTTTCTGCTCCATCTTCCCATTTCTCCTTTTTTCCTTGCCTTATTTTACCAGCTAGGGTTTCTAGTGATGTATTGAACAGTGGTGAGAGTGGATATCTTTTTCCAGTTTCCAGACTTACAAGCAAAGCATTCAGTGTTTTATCATTTATTTATTATGTTTTCTGTTTGGTTTTTTTTTTTTTTTTTTTTAGGATTTTATCAATGTGTTTTTTAAGTTGTTGGGTTTGGGGCCTCAAACATACAGTTGACCTTGTGGGATCCAGCTACCTTCATCACCATGCTACCAGTTTTCCCACCCAATGATTTTTCTGTACCATTTGATATAATTATTTGATTTTTTATTCAATATTTGTTTGCATTAATTATATATATTGATGTTTCAAGTATTGAATAAACCTTTAATTTCTGGAATGAGTCTCCCTTAATAATGTTATTTAGTTCCTTTTATATATATTGATAATATAATTGAATTTTAGTATTTTTAAAGAATTTTCACATATATATTCATAAGAACTATTAGTCTTTAAGTGATTTTTTTAGTATTTTGTTTAATTTCTGATATCAGAATAGTTAGCCTTTATGTAATGAGTGAAAATAATTGATTCTTCTTCTATTTTGTGCAAAATTGATTTTAATTTTTGAAAACTTTTAGTAGACTTCTCCAGTGAAGCCAACTGAACCTTGAAATATTTATTTGGGAAGGCCTTAAATTATATATTTGATTTTCTAAATAGTTATGGGGTTATTCTGATGATTGGTTTTATATTGAAAGAGTTAGAGCAGTTTTACTTGGCAAAATTTATCAATTTTTTAAAATAATTTTTAAAACTTTACCTTTATTTATTTATTTTTTAATTTGACCAGAGAGGAAAAGAGCGAGAGAGAGAGGGAAAACTAAGAAGCAAGTTGCCAGGTCTAGCACTTGAATCATGGTAGGCCGTGTGTGAGTCCAGAACCCTTAACCACCACGCCACCAGCTGACCCCCAAATTTACCAATTTTATATGTGCAGAGTTGTTCATAATGGACTGTTATTATACTTTTGATGTCCTTAGGGTCTGCAGTAATAGACCTTGTTTTATTACTTATAGCAGAAAGTGGTATCCTCTCTTGTTTTCTTCTTCAGCCTTGGTAAGAGTATGTCAATGTTAATTTTTCTAAAAATCCAAATTTTCTTTCATAAATTTCTTTATATTTCAGTGTAATATGTCTGCTTTCTATATTGCATTTCTGCTTTCTATTTCAATTTATTTCTAATCTTTTCTTAAGAGTTTTTTTTTGCCTCAGGGCATTTACGTTCTCCAGTGAGAGACACATACAGTAAGTGGGAAAGCAAAAATTCACCCACAGAGGGAATGGCCACACCACAATCCCTTCTCCTCCATTCTTCCATTTTCCTCCTGGGAACTTGGGCACGCAGACACTTGTGCCCGGTGTGATTTTCAAGCCACTAGATCTGGACTCAAACCACAGTCGACCATCTGGGAGTCCGGTTATGTAACTGCTATGCCATCTGCCGGTCCTCATTTCTAAGCATTACTAGTTACTTTCTTCTGCTTGCTTGCAGCTTATTTCTTTCTTCTAACATTGATGCTAGATTAAGAAACTTACATTATTAACATGTCTTTTTCAAAAAAATATGGATTTAAATTATGTATTTATTTTGGTGCAAATCATTCTGAAGTTTATGCATGATTTTTTCATAGTATGTTTTTTTGGTAAACTTTTTGGAAGACCCCAGACATTCTGTCACAAATTTCACCTTTATTGCTTTAGAATTTTATTATGCTGTATTTTTATTTTTGTTCTGTTTGTTGTGTTATTTTATGTTTGTGTGCCTTTTCTTTGATGCAACTAGATTATTTAAATATATTGCTTAATATGTGAATTTTTGGAGATTCTCCTGCTGGACATCTGTTGTTGACTTCTAGTTTGGTTCCATTATGATAAAGAGTGAATTTAATTTTTGAAAAATTTTGAGTTTTGTTTCATGACTCAGGACATGTTCTACCTTCATTTATGTTCTATAGGCATTTAGAAAAACTGTGTATCCTGCTATAATTTGGTGAAATATTTGATCAGCATCTGTTAGATCCTCACTGTTGATGTTGAGTTCTATATCCTTACTGGTTTTCTGTTTAGTTGTTCTATCAATTATCATGTGAAGGGTATTGACTTCTGTAAGTATAATTGTGGATTTTTGGAGCCAGATGGTGACACAGCAGTAAAATCCAACACTGTGTAAGGCAATCCTACATGAGAAGGTTCCCAGTTCAGGTCCAGAAGCCTCCTTAAGTACATTGGCCACATTATTACCCATGATCTAAGGATGGATCAACCTAAGATTGGATGGTGGAATCAGGGCTTTTTGAGGGTACTTGCTTTCTCTCAGAAAAAAAGAAAAAATTAAACTTTGCAAAGTGATTTATGTAATTCTCTTACTGTTTGCTTTACAGTACCTTTTGGTCTTTTGGTTTAATGCATACAGATTAGGTGCTTTGTCTTGGTGGATTGACTCCTTCATGATTATTAAATGCCTTTATCAAAATCTGGTAATTTGCTTTGATGTCTATTTTATCAGATATTAGTGTCTATTTTATCAGATATTAGTTTAACTACTCTGTCATTCTTTTGGCTATTGTTTTCTTTGATATATTTTGTTAAAATTTTTATTCAGCTTACCAACGTCATTATATTTGAAGTGAGTTTCTTAATAGAAGTTATATAAGGAACCAGCAGTTAGCGTAA